>JAGWCC010000980.1:0-100116 GCA_022651775.1 Drusus annulatus | reverse complement strand
AGTTGACCCAAAACTTGGGATTGTGTGTATTTGGGAAATGTGTACTCTTCCGACAGTGATGTCCTTGAAAAATGTCACTGAGAAACAGCACCTTGTCTTATTTACGCCTGCTTATTGCTTATTGATTGGGAAAGGAAAAGTTCTACATTGTGTTCTTTTTACTGTATAATTTTTATTTTATTTTTTGTCGGAAATTTTATTTTCTAAATAAAACGTGATGCATGAAAGCTATGTATTTCTATGAGCATTGTGTTCCGCTCAACATTCGATGCGATACTCAAAAGTAACTGTTAAAAGTAGAAAAAGGTTGATGAAATGTAATGTACAATAATAATATGTTCGAGCCTTTCCAGTATTATTCGCACTTGTCTATCTCATACGTCACGCCGCGCGTTGTGGACAAAGGTAATGTTATATTGCATTGCATTAATAGTTTAACCTGCATATTCGGGCGCATCAGTATTAAAATGATTAACATAATATCGTCCCCGTTTAGGCAAAAGGGCTTAAGCGACACTGGTCAAAAACAAGTTTAATATGCAGTTTCAAACAGTTTTTTTTTTGCGTTGATTATTCTGACTCTCGTTTAATTCTGAAGACTTTTGTGGCTTTTGGGAGAAGGCTTGACTCAAGCGACACAAGTTTGGAACTTTTTTAGCTTTTTTCAGGTAACTCAATGAGAGCATTGTTTTTTTTTAATCCAACTGGTACCGACGACTTATAAAAAAAACTTCGAAGTGGTCTGGAGTAAACTTCCTAAAATGGCGCTTCAGCCCCTTTGCCTTTCCGGCAACGATATTATCTTTTTCGCATGGTGGAAGGAACGGGTAGGTAATGTTTTTCTATTTCTTAATATTAAAAAAATACTAAGTATTTTAAAAATATATGTTTATATTTACCTCCCGCCACTGGGCGATGGGTACGTGTTGCACAATAAAATTGTTTGTCCCCAAGTTCAACCAAAGTCCCCTACGAAAAACCGATATATGCCGGGGGTAGGTTTCATTGGGGTGATATTACACAAGGCCTTTCTTTATTCTGTCTTGGTACATGTCACCCAGTGTTGGTGGATATCTTTCATCAATTCAAAATAATCAATAGAGATTAATTTTATTACTTAACCATAATTATATTTCATATATTCCTTGCCGTAGACTCAGAAACAATGAATTGCTGTTCCTCAATCATCACTCTACTAATTATGGGTATCATTCCCCACAGTCCAGAATGTCGAGACTTGTTAAGTCAAGCCATGGTCTTGACATTTTTCGTACCAGTCTAAATGATTTTTGTCATTCTTTACGATAATACTCTTCAAAGAATACAATTTATTATGTCTGACATCATAGGCTCTACCAAAACCTTGTTCAGGCTTTGATTTGAATGTTGTATCACATTTATAGTTTTGTATTTGCTTCATTCAAATATTATGTAGGTAGGTATGTGCTGTTCTTTCTTTTTTGTGCCTTTTTTATCATTTCGTGTTATGTATTTTTTGTAATTGGACAATGGTCCGTTAGTATAAAAATAATTAAACAAATAACTATATCGCCGATTTATAATAATTACATTATTTATTAATGTTTGTTTATAAAAGACTTACTTAAAAGAAAAAAAATTGTCCTTCTGTATTTATTTATTTTATTTTCCAGAGTATTAGATACTGCAAGTGTTGCCTTGCCGAAAGACCTCCATTAAAAATCGAAATGTTGCTTGAAATGGTTTGTTGACCAGATCTGAACAGCTTGGTACTTTCTAACCTAAATCTATCTCCTTCCTCTACCCACTACATTCAGCCTCTCCCAACTACATTCAGCCTCTCCTCACTACATTCGGCTTCTCCCCACTACATTCAGCCTCTCCCCACTACATTCAGCCTCTCCCCACTACTTCAGACGGTCAGGAGCCGTTAGGACTCTTGTGCGGGTATTTGCTTTAAGAAATATGTACAAATTAATGATTTCTATCCCAAAAAGCCATGTCCGTCTTTTGTATATGTACACACTGGGTATGAGGTGATTCTTCACAAAAACGGCGCAATAAAAATTATCCAAATTTTATATGAGTCCCAACCACTTCCAACTGTCCGGAGCAACGTATGTGGGTATATTTTGAGGCTGAAGAGAGTGGGGAAGAAAAGAAAATGAGGAAAAAGTAGGTTGGGTTAGGTTAGGTTAGGTTAGGTTAGGTTGGGAAGTACTGGACTATTCAGATCTGGTCACCAAACACGGTGAAAGCCATTTCAAGCAACATTTCGATTATGAATGGTGGTTTTTCACCACCAAGACGATACTGACTATCTACCACCCTGGAAAGTGCCGCAAACGCCAGATGGCAAAGAAAATAATTTTGAAAATGCATCTTCATTAAATATTAACGCTTTATTCTCCATTATGATTTTAATTTTCGAAATAATTTTTGATTTTCAAATAACATAATTTAAAAAAATACAGATAATCTCTTACTGGACGGGCTCTTTACCATTTCAGCCGCCGAGCCGGCTTTCAAAATAAAGAAAAATGCCTTTCACAGAAAATAAAATAAGAATATGCATTTTTTTTACATCTTGCCGAAGAGAGTCATGACCATCCAAAATAACGCAGTGTTATTATCAAAAATAATTAATAATATTGTTTTTTCTACTAGGTGTTTGATGTTTTAATATATGGTGGTAGGTATTAACACAAGTGTTAATATTCCTGGTGTATCACTGTGACAACACTTCGCCCATATTACGCGTATAACAAATAAAGTGTGCGTCGTTCTAACATCTGTCAATTAAGTGATCGTTGAAAGTTTGCAAACAGTTGTTGTGAATAGGACGCTAAAAGCCAGGGGAATCTCGAGACGTATAAAAATTAACTCATTAAAAATGAGATAAGCGTTGATTAGTTGTCTACGTGTTTGCTTCGATGTCCGATTTATTCGTTTTTATGCCAGGTCTTAGTATTCATTTGTTGACGTTGCTTATCAGCAAAAACTAATTGATACAATGTACAAGTATATACGTAATATACTTGTACATATATATATGTGTAATTAAAATATTCAGTTAAAAAAGTGAGTTTGAATGCGAGATCCATGAGAACACATCAACCACGTTAAGATTAATATTATATATAATTACCGAAAAAAAAACTTTAATCATATTAATTATACGGGTATATATTATATAACACTTAAACACCCTGCTCCAAGTTATTCAGATGAACCATCATATTTTGACGACCTATTTCAATAATCACATAAGTGTTCGTATTTTAAAATGGGTTTGTACGTCCTGCTTATACTGACATAATATTTATTTTTATTTTCGTTATTCGATAAATAACTACTCGGAGCAAGTGGTTCTATGACTTTCCAATTTCGGGGAATATTTCAAAGTTGACCGAAGTCGAAGGGGAAGGAGTAAGCGTAGAGGATGATGAGGATGTACCCGAGTATTCAGTTCACCTATTAAAAGCCATGTTTCGATTGTGCGATTTTTCACCGGGGCGATACTTAGGGTATCTTCCATTTCCAACAACAAAATAAACAATTTTTTCATTTATGCATTCTGTAGGTGGAGAACCCGTGCAATATTTTTTTTACTTGTTTTTGCTGAGTTTTTGATTTCCCCGCATCTGGATACAGAACAACGGAGTTTACCACTGTGTTACGTAGGTTGCCAAAATGTGTTTAAACACCAGCATCGTATTGCTGTTTCTTTTATTTCCGAAAACAGATTTTCCAGAAAATTAAATATATATTTTTAATTCAACGTAAATAATATAAAGTAAAAGTTGCCCTCCTGAAACAATCTATATCTGAACGTCTTTTCATACACAACATTTGAACTTGTAATAGCATATAAGATTTAACCAAGGTTTCTACCATTCTACTTATTATCTTCATTTCGAAACAGAAGATGTTGAACTGAAGTAGGAATAGTAATAGTATATTCAATGAGTTAAGAATTGAAGAAAGAAAGAAGAAACAGTTTAGCCATCAAATGATTCCGTGAATGTGCCATTTATAAAGTAAGCGGGAAAAAAATGATATCATATTAACGGATTCGTAATATATTTACAGACACAGTATTTTGTTAACACAGACTTATCAATAAAGGATCAAAGCACGATTTCATTAAATTTGAAAAACATGTTAGATTACGGTTATGGAAGTACATTCTACTTCACTCGTTCTTGTCTATTATATCTTTGCATTTAAGGTTATAATTATGTGACCTAAATAAGTTTTTCAAAATAAAATAACTAATAAAAATGAAATAATAACTTTGTAAAAGAGTTATAAGACCACAGATTTTATTTTTATTTTTATTACCGACTGATTTCGCTTTGCCCAAGCATCACCAAGGTACAAAATTAAACTAAACTAAAAATACTAAGTGTACGGTTATATACATACAGAGGAAGAACACAATATCAAATAAAATAAGATAACAAACAATAGAATAACATTTAAATATATAACAAAGATAGAGAAAGAGACAAACTATATGTAATGAAAGAGGCGAAACGTCAACTAAGAAAGCGATTAAAGAAAAATGAGTTTTTTTATGAGTTTACAGGAAATTTACCTAATATTGGATTACTGGATAAATTTATTACTGGTTTTATTTATTTATAGTGCTCCTTAATTATTTAATCTGTTGCCATTACCATTTTCGTGAAGAATATGAGCACCGATGCTTTATTGAAGGTTTTCATTAATAATATAACAAACGTACGAAAATATAAAATAAGTAATTTTACGCCCTTATAAATGTTGAGAGCAGTAAGCAGTAGGCATTAGTGCAGACTGCGGAGGTGGACAGGGAGAATAGATCGCAGATCAATTCAAGAACTCAATATTAGCACACATGCTTGTAATCATTGCATCATTGGGGAAAATGCTTTGTTTTAAATTGAAACGTGTATTTTCAACGTAGACCAGTTTCGGTAGAAGCATTTCTTTGTCATATCGAGAATTAATCTGGTACAATGTCAGTATATCATTCAACCAAAGGAAAGATTATTCCTAAACCGTTGGGCAGTGAATTTCCTATATTTTTGGTCGATGTAGGTTTACCTAACTACTTGCGGTTAAGAGTTTGGAAAACAAAACATGAATATTTCTATTTATTTAAAGATATGCACGAATACTGTAAATTATGTAACACAAATACTACTTTGGTTGGGCATATTTTTATTCAATTTACTTTCTATTATACTTTTTTCAGGAAAATCAAAAACTTATCTACAACAAAAAATCGACAAATTGAGAAATATTCATTATTTCTTCTCCCTTTCGTTCTTATGGTACTACCGCACGTATGTTTTAGACTCCACCAAAACTATACTATTGGTAATCGAGCCAGCTGACTTTACCGATGGAAAATCACTTACTGATCCCGGCTTTCTAACATTTAGAATAAATACAAATAGTTTTTTTTACAGTTTTATTCCCACATGTAATTTGTATTTATGTTTCAATACTATTATGGGTAGGTTCTTTTAACTTGTACTTAATATTTTTGTCTTCAATCACTGTTACACAATAATGTTAAATATAATAAAATAAAATAAAAATTAATATAAATTCGTAGTTGGATAGTCAAAACTTTATTACTTATTGTGAATTATATGCAATACATGTGGCTATTCTCTAGTAAATATAAAAATAAACATACAGGTAAATCATGAAATTTTGAGAGTACAAAAAAAGTTGAAAAGTTTCTATTAAACTCTCCTATTTAAGTACAATTGCGATTCATGGTAAAAAATAAGTGATTTTGAACTAGAGCAATGATGGTACATAGGTATTTGCGCATTTGATGTTGACATTTATATTATCTAATATATTTAATTCATTTCTAATGGCCTTAATCGACAAATCAAATTCTAATCGGTCATATCTCCATAGGTACTTTGTCAATTAATGTGATTTTACTCACATGGCCGGTGTAGATATCGTTTGCTAATTCATAATCAGAGAAGATAACACATTCTAAGTACTATAAAGTAATACCATACCTAACTTGACCATACGTCCCGTTTTGAACGGGACCGTTCCGTCTTTTGGTACTCTGTCCCGATGACTTCAGAAAACGTCTCATCGAATTTAGAAAAAAAACTAAATACTATATCTTGTATCATTTAGACTATTTAGATTACCACCATAATGCAGTAATCGTCTTTGACACTCCCGTTTGAAGGGGGTTCACATGTAACCCCGAACGAGAATTTTGTGCGATATCTTGGACAAAGATTACTGAAATATTATGAATATGCTTTTCTCAAATATTACCAAACATAATTTAAATAAGATTATGTTATGAAAACGCATTAATTAGCAAAATCAAATGGGGTAACTAAGTCACCCCCTTCCGAATCGTAAGTTAGATTTTTATTTTCAGGTACGAAAAGGTTTAGAGAAAAGAGCAGTGATATTCTTCATTATATTTGGTGAATGTGCATAGCGGTTATTTTATTGCTATTTTACTTTTACCTCTCCCGAAAAAACTCTGCCCAAACGAATTTTAGGGCAAAAAAGCATTGTAACCATTTTACTAGATAAATGAAAGATTAACAAACACTCCCCCTCCCGGCAGTAAATGTCCCGATTTAGCCCCAAAAAATATGGTCACGTTTACTTAAACCATAGTATATATTATCTATAACTCATATTGCGAACTTTATTGACAACACTGATTACAATAATTTTTTTTTTAAATTACGATGCATTTAACAGAGAAACTACCACTGAACAGATAATTTCCAGAAGTGTGGATTATACCGATTTTAAATAAAACTGATGTCATCAATTCACATTAAACCTTTCGACTAATAGGCCACAGACAAAAAGAATTTCAATGTTTGACGGTTCCACATGTTTACCTCTTCAGTGGAATTAACTAGCCCATAGATATTTAAATTAATATAATTAATGATAATTGAATGAAATTTTTAATTTTCGTATGTGTTCTTAAAAATTATAACTATAATGAATAACACTGGGTTATAAAGAGTTAAAAGCTATAACATGTATCTACGTCGTCTAGGCAATGATTGATGACTTAATTTAGCCACTATCCTATTAATCATCAATAGAAGATTATATGAAGATTACCTACATGCGATTTATTTGAGTAATAGGTTTGGTTTTTTTTGCTATGTTATATTATGTAAAGAATCGAAGAGTTCATATAAAAAATTGTAAGATGCATTAAGTAAAAAAAGTCACGTCTTGATAAGAATTTGATTGCATTGATGTACAAGAAGGAAGTGAATAAAATTTAAATAAGTAAACTAAAAAAATGTTCACAAAAACAAACAAAAAATTATTTTTTTTCCCGGCTTACGAATAATTTGACTATATTTGATTTCCTTCTACTACTATTATATATAAGCGGAAAATGTGGCTAGCAGTGGATAAACCCGACGTCCCGGCTTAAGGTCGACTACTAACTAAAGCATTAATGCACAACCTTGGTCAATTTGTCTATTGTTCAAACGTTTACGGGGGGCCGTGGGCAAATGTTTGTGTGCAAACTTTTTGGTCCACGCATCCCTAACCGCCCGATTGGGTGTCGATGGAACCCCTGCTCCACCCCAAAGACTGATGACCGCCATGTCGCCGGAACAATGGTTAATATTGATTGTCATCAAGTTTTTCGTATTCCTTAAACTTTTTGATTAACTGGGATCGAAACGGGTTAGTAAAGTTGTGTAAAAAAATCTCTCCGGAACCATCTAAATTTTATTTCCACTATCTAACCATCTCACATTTCTTTACAAGTTTGGCGAGCAATATAAAAAGGACACTACCGCCACCCTTTGGGAAGTCGTTTAGGACATGGGGTATAGATTAACAAAAAATCTTCAACAATGTTTCTCAGCTATGGTTTTCAAAAAAATAAAAATTAACCTAGTGGGATGCACGAAATAACAATAAAAATTGGCTAATTTTTATAAAGTCATTTTAAATAGGTGATAAATTCGTAATACACGCAAATTAGTTATTAATTTAAATAAAACGGTTATTTCCACAGTTTCTCGAAAATTTCAACCGTCATTGGAGGGAGTGAAATGGTAAACGAAGCAAAACATCTACATATAAGTATGAGAAGGACAACCTACTGTCAGGAGGTTGACTTAGGTCGTTCCCTATTCGTTGATGTGACGCCACCCGGTCACATATCTATTTCGTCCATAAACACATATTCTTTGAATGTCTTTGTCCTTGTCATATATGCAAATTGTTTGAATTTACTGGAAATGTACGTGCGTTTGTTACTTGTTAGATTTTGTAAATATTCTAAGACAATAACGTGTCTATATGTTTGTAACGTCATTGTATGAAATTACATAAAAATAAATTGAATGAGTAAAAAAAACAAATAGCAATGTGCGGGACTACTGACGTAAATATAACATAAATACATTTAAACTAGGAATTAATATGTAATGATGGAAAATAAGACTGTACAACGCCCTTGAGGTGACTTTTCACAAAAAACGGCGCTATACAAATCGTCCAAATATTATTATTATTATTATACAGGATTTATGGTTTGTCGATAGGTAAATCGGGTAGCTCGGAGAAGGGTTGTTTTGTGGCGCCTAAGAGAAACTGACAGCTCCAAGGCCACCCTATGTTACGCTACGCTGGAGCGACGAGATAAGCGAAGAGTCGACAGCTTTAGCTATGTTTAGTTACTTGATCAATAATATCAAGTACAACACCTTCATCCCCTCCTTCTGTTTTCCCTTCCATTTCGTACCTTTTCACAAAATTCCGCAATTTAGGGGGGCATTCGTGTTATGTTATCATAGCATATATCGCACATCGGCAACTGCTACATATTGAAAGCACAAATAATATTCGACCGGTCGGTAGCTAAGTGGACAAACGCGTCAGATTCTCACCCGGGCGTCGCGGGTTCAATTCTTCTGCTGGTTAAGTCTTCCATCATTGCACAAGCAACATCTTGCGCTTATTATGATGGTAGTAGGAGTTTTCCAAACATTGTCAGGTTATTCGTAACCCGGGAAAGTTTGTCTTAATTTTTGAAAAAAAAAAACAAAAAAAAGTTATGTAGTGTCTAGAGTTCTAAATATATTTCTTATATTTGTTGGTCACCTTACCTTTCCATCCACTCCGATTTCATAGAAAAAGTTCAGCATACATTTTTAAGATATATTCTATAAACTCGATCTACCCATTGTATACATCAGGGGTGGTCAAGGCATCGACCGCATAATTATTCCTAGTCACCCGCCTATCTGAAACTGCGTACAGACATATTGTTTTACTTATAAACTATTTTCATATTTGTGTAGAAAAATCATTAATGTCTGTTATTAAAACAACTAGATATTGAAAAGGAATTGGTAATATCTATATCGATTTAAAATTTATAGTTATTTATGGCCTTAAATTACTAATTTTCTTATGATCACTTAAAACATACGATGTTAGTAGACCGACGCTAATAATTTAAAAAGCAGGTCACCCGTATTGATCCCAAGTTTGGCTACTCCTGGTTTACATAAACCACAATCAATTCTTGATGATGGTATAGGCAGCCCTGATTTACTCAACCTTATTGCCTTTAATTTACCAACGAAAACTACTCGATCCAAAATTCTGCTTAAACGCAACAAAAATATTAGAACTTAGTCATATAAATCCAATATTAATAAAACAGAGCTGTGTAGCGGTTCATCCTCTCCTCCTACCCCTGCGGAAAAACGGGGTGATGGTCAAATAACCAACTAGTTTTAGATTTTAAATGACAGCGAGTGAACCCCAAATGCACTTATCGGATAATCCAATGCAATTTAGGTTTAATTTTAAACCCAAGCCTACATGTGGCCGCGTTATGCACGGTGAATATGCAAACAAAATTAAAGGCAAAGTAAAAAGGTGTAAGTACGTCTATGGTTGTTTTAAACGCACTGTGAAGATGATGGGACTCTTTATGAATGTTCGTTGGTTTATGCATTGAATATCACTTAGTCATTGGGTTAATGTGGTCTCGGTTGAGATAGCGCACGTGTGTCCTTGGCCGCAGTCTGTACAAGGGCATCATTCTGAAGGTCACCCCTCCGTCCCTTCTCTTCTCCTCTATATTTGCGCGCATGTCCCGCTCTGGCAATGTTGTCTCCCTTCCGCAAGTGCAGGGCTGGATGGCTGTTGTCACCGTTGCCAGAAGTTAACGGAAATAAAATGAAACAATATACCTGTTTTAAAAAAAACTTATTAAAGCTTTTCGCCTCATTATGATATTGATGTGAATTAAAATAAAAATATTAAGTTGTGACCATAGCTCGAATTCGAGACTACGACTTCATCCGGAATCGGTGCCTCTACCAATTCTGCCATCTCAACCAATTCATTAAGCGTCATTTTTAACAATCACATAAAAAAAATTTCAATTTTTTTTTTTTTTAGATATTTTGGCAACCATCTTAATATTCGTGCGCAAACTCAAAACTCAATTGCAAACACAGATGGCGCCATAGACACAATTACTCATTTTTATTTTTCGGAAATCTTGACATTTTACAAAATAGGTACAAAATATTTTTTTCAACAAGAAATAACTTATAAAGCTTTTCGCCTGAATAAAATCGTTAATACATTTAAAAAAAAAAAAAAAAAAAACTATTTAGTCACGGATGCAGTAACGGGACATGGTTTTTGAATTCTCTCGAAGGTTATTAAGATTAATATTATTCTTATTAAGACGTATGTGCGGTAAAACCATGTACGACCGTATTAAAAATGTGGATATCCGGAAAGAATGCTAGGCTGATAGATGTTTTGGACATGTAGAGCAAATGAACGAAAAAAGGAGTGTGAAAAGAATATATGATGCGAAAGTGAATGGAAGAGGAAGTCGAGGACGCCCGAGAAAGACATGGCACGATCAAGTAAATCAAATACTTGAAGCGGTTCATGTGAAGAGTCAGAATAACAGAAGAGTATGTATGAGACGATGTATGAATGTAAATGAAGCAAGGAGTGTGTGCCAAGACAGAGTTATATTGCGGTCCATCCTCTCTATCTGCCCCTGCGGGGAAACGGCGTGATGGTTAGTTAGTTAGTTAGTTAGCGAAGGTTATTTCTACTAGCTTTACTCCACAGTTAAATATATTGAGTTATATTTCATTTGTATTTTTGAAATATTCGTATATCTTGTTATAAGATACGTATTTGAAAATACTGTTTTATTTTTAATTTTTAAAAGAAATATAAACATTCCCGGGTTACGAATAACCTGACAATATTTGAAAAACTCCTACTGCCATCATAAGAAGCGGAAGATGTTGCTTGTGCAATGATGGAGGACTTAGTCAGCACAGGAATTAAACGCACGACGCCTGGGTGGGAATCCGACGCATTTGTCCACTCAGCTACCGACCGGTCAAAAATGATGTTTGCTCAAATCCACACAACTCCAAAATAATAGGGGAAGAGGTCTTGAGATAGTAGCAACGAAGAAATGTTAACAATTTGACAAAAAGTCATAGAAAACATCAATGGCGGTGATAATTTATACGGCGTCAGTGAAAAAAGTTACATACGAGTTTGAAACGTTCATATTTAAAAAAAAATTTTTTTTTATAAAATCATTTTTTCCACCCACATGAGGTGACAAAGTATGGCGCTAAGCGCCGTTCTATTGGTATAAAGAACAAGAATTGGCGTCAGTAACTTAAAATTATTCTATCACTTAAAAATCTAGAAAATCTAAAAAAAAACGTGATTTGTGAGAACGATCATGATTTTAAATAGTTTTAATTTGAATACATATATTATATATTATTTTCTTCTTGTGAGTTGGTCTTATTAGCATGATAAAGCGCACTTGTGATGAAATATCACAAAACTGCGCTATATAAGTTCACTGTTATTATTATTATTATCAAATAATTGAAATCTTCCATCTATGAATCTTAAGTTTCTTACATTAAATAATTAACCTGGAACAAAATTTGTATAATTTCTAAGTACGTTGGTTAGTTAGTCTTACTAAGTAAGCAAATACTCGTATATGCCAATGTATGATGGAAGGCGAATCTTTTTGGTATCGTTGCCTGGCATGAAATCTGGTGATTTTAAACTGATTGTATTCTCTTTTCTGAACGTGGGTAGTGGATTTATACCGAATTGTGGAAATGAAATTAATGGAGTAAATGAAAAACATTCCAAGAATTTATTCAAGAATCAACGAGAGAGAAGAAAAATGATCAAAGCGAATTGTGATACTCATTACTTGGGGCGCATTCGTTGGAATAAGATCAACTATTATTATAAAATATCGCTAGGAAAAATTCAATTCGGATCAATATAGCAAAGAGCAAGTGTGAAATACTAAATGTGGATATCAAGAGATTGAGCAATTTGATGAGTTTGTGTATTTGGGAAGTATGTTTACAACATATGGAAAGGCTGATAAAAATATTGAAAGAAGCGGAAATCCAGGAAGCTTCCTTAATGGAGGATTGAACACGTTTGTCGTTAGTAAAAATATATCCAAAGAAGCGGTGCTAGCAGTCTACAGCGGAGTGCTGATGCCAACCCTGATGTATGGCAGTGAGGCATGGAACTTTTAGAGGAAGAATGAAAGTAGACTGAATTCTGTAGAAATGAAATTCCCGAGGCGTATGTGCGTTTAAAATGTGAAGATCAGAAAATAATTCAATGCTGAGCGTAGAGAAAGCGAATGGTAGAAAAAGTCGGGGACGCCCGAAGATGTCATGGCGGAATCAAGTGAATCAAATAGTTGAGTCGATCATGTCAAGAGTTAGAATAATAGAAGACTACGCATGTAACGATGTATAAATGTGAATGAGTGTTTACCAAGACAGAGCTGTGTGGCAGCCCATCCTCTCTGCCTGACCCTGCGGAGAAACGGCGTGATGGTTAGTCAGTTAGATGTTTACTTTCAATTCATCTCTTTACAAAATCTGGTTTTGGCGAATGCGTAGGGTAAACACGTCTAGGGTCGTGCCGCGACCCGAGTTCATAGACTTTGTAGAACAAAAACAATTGTTGGTATTTTTAAAATAAAAGGTTTATGTTTTTTCAACAAACAAATAGTTTTTTTGTTGATATTTTTCTCTCCAAAGGTGAGTTGTTTATCGAATTTCATTTTTTTTAATAGATTGAGCTCTTTAAGCTCAGAGAATATTCAGCATATAAGGAGAACATGTAAGACTTTTCGAAATATTACATAAACATTTCGGTTACTTGAAAATGGCACACTTTTGAAGTAACTGCGTACTATTTTTTTTAAAACGAACACCGGGCGAGTAATTTTATCATCTCTAGTTCCCACAAAATGGACGCGATATAAATGGAATATCAAATACTTCTTACACTCAATAAGGTGAGATGTATTTGCTACCTGGCTCTCAATCTTCTCTTATCACCCCTTCATCGATATTCTAAAAAATCTGAGGTATGTTGTTTGTAAGTATGAGTATGACCAAAATAAAAGAACATAAATAAAATTTAAGAAAAACAAGTATTAATCTTTCTGATAAAATGTTCAGAAGAGTCTTTTATAATGTTGCATTTTTTGTTTCGGTAAAACCAGCAAAAACACATCCGTATTGATTGCTAATTGAATGCACTTATGCTCCAGGAAAATACTAGTTCCATTATCAGTGAGTCTTTAATTATTTTTTTTGGATATCTTCAAATGGCATCCAATTAAATTTTGTAAAGAAAACACAGTCTAAAATATTTTCTCATTCTGCTATATAAAGGGGAAGGCTAGTGGGGGTCCATTTGATTGATCAAATAATTACGATTAGGCATCTCTCTATCTTTTGCAAAATATTATTAATGACTTATTATATTGATTGAAGAATGATTGACACTGGAATAATACAAATTATGTTTTTTGCGGGGATCTGTGGCAAAACGAAAATTATGGGCACGTGGAAAACTTTTCATGAGTGCATGCATAGTGCTTTTCA
The DNA here is from genome assembly GCA_022651775.1 of Drusus annulatus. Taxonomy (NCBI): domain Eukaryota; kingdom Metazoa; phylum Arthropoda; class Insecta; order Trichoptera; family Limnephilidae; genus Drusus; species Drusus annulatus. The sequence continues at coordinate 86,140 of JAGWCC010000980.1, read as the reverse complement.
AGGCCACTCGTGTCCTGTTTAGGTCATTCTTTTGTATGAATCAACATTTTTATTTATTTACATGTATAGGTAGCTCAACAAGTGTTGAAACAAAAAATACATGCTTAGCGTTGGGTGTATTGTGTATGTGTACGCTTCAGTGGCGATGTATTTACGATGCGTCATAAAGAAAGAACCTTTGTCTAGTTTACGCCTACTTATTGTTGCTAGTAGAAAAGAGACAGCAATTGTTTACGATGATTATTTTAGTATATTGAAAGTGCACTTATAGCGTGTCTTATTCGTGCAGTTCAACCGGGTGCTGTTGAAAATAATATTATAATCTATTTTGAAGAAACAGTAATTAGCATCCATGCTCGTGTTCGAGAATGTCCCGAATCGAGGAATACTACGAATTACTGGGTACCTTTCAAATTCTTTTTTTAATTACGCTTTGAATTCATTATTTTATTGAGAACTGTATTTTAAGAACATTAAGTATTTAATAACAATGAAATAAAACAACACACATCTTAAAAAACTTTTATATAACTTACTTCAACACGCTTTGGTTTCTATCTGTGAAGTGTGACATAATTATTGATTGTTTTTTTTGTTGAAGTTTAAAAAAACACGCTGTATGTAAACTATGCATCTGTGTGAGTTCTGTGCTTGCCTCAACTCTAGACGAGAGACCTATACGAACAAAGTAAAAAATAGCAAATAATAGAATATTGCGTCCAACTCGAAAATGTTGGGTTTTCTTCCTCCTTTTTTGTCTTAAGACTGTGGGATTTTGCTCCTGAATTACTAACCAGGTAGTTACCCAGGTAATCAGTACACTACTGCTCACACAATATAGATACAAAGGTGTAAAAACATCCGCAGACACAATATATATATTTTTTAATTGGTGCACGTTTTATGTCCCAGAGTATCAATTTAAAAACCAAATAACACTTTCAATTTTTAAATGTCGTCCGAATTATCTTATTTCGTCTTGTTATCTGTTGTGAGTATATCGATGTTTCGTATCTCTTCCTAAGATGCCTATCAAACTATCGCCTGTCACCATAACAATATTATGATAAAGATACGACCAACTTAGCACAGTCAATAACTTGTCACAGACGCTAATCACTAGTTATTGGTCACACCGCATAACGTGACTGACAAACACATAAAAAAGTACGCAATCCACATTTTACAAAAAAATTTACTAGTTGGTAATGATTATATTAGCTTTTTTATTTTTTTTTATAGTGAGTACCGCACAAGAGTCTCAACTGCTCCCAACCGTTTAAAGCCAGTGGACCATGGCATCCCCGATTGGGGCATATTGGGAGAAGGTTGGGAAGTGCCTGGCTATTCAGATCTGGTCACAAACGGATAAAGCCATTTCAATCAAGCAACGTTTCGATTCTGAATGGTGGTCTTTCACCAGGGCGATACTTGGAGTATCGACCAGTAGGTCTTTGAAATTACCGAATCTGAATAGCCAAGTACTTCATCACCGTCTTCTTTTCCATCTTCTTCCCCTCCCCATTAATTTACCTCACAACATACCCCAATTGGGAATGCCATAGTACCGCTGGCTGCAGAAGGTCGGGAACAGTTAGGAGTCTTATGCGGTATTAACTAAAAAAAAATTCACATAATTTTAGTGGGGTTAATATTTTTTTTCAATCCACTCTATTCGTTTGAGTAAGAAATATTAAAAACTAAAGCTCTTCGATTCTCGACGAAACTATTGCAACTATACAGATATTGACATGAACATAATATCTTTTATATTTTCGTTGAAACCAATCATTTTGTTGTTGGACATTTTTAAGAAATGAAAAAATAACTTTTTAAATTTGTCCAGTAGTCCAATATTAACTATATTTCCCGTAAACTCATGAAATTTATCATTATTTTTTAATCACCTTCTCAGTTTACGTTTTGTCTCTTTCAATTCATATTACCTGTTTCTTTCTGTCTGTTCCATTGTTATAATTGAAATCTTTTTCTTTTGTTTTCTCATTGTTTTGTTATTTTATTTTATATTTTGCTCTCCCTCTGAGGTATATATAACCGTACACTTTGTATTTTTTGTTTAGTTTAATTTTATACCCCGATGATGCTTAGGCTAAGCGAAACCGGTCGGTCATAAAAATTAAAATAATATCCATAGTCTTATACAAAGTTATTTTTTCTTTTAAATCATATATTTTCTTTCTTTAAAAAAAAAAACATTTTGACAATACGAATAACCTGACAACATTTTGAAACTTTTAAAATGCCATATGCAATGATGGAGGACTAAGCAAGCCGAACAATTGAACCCATGACGCTTCGGTGGGAACCCGACACATTTATCCATTCGGTTACTAACGGTCAAAATAGTATGTTTGTTGTGAATTTATGAATCATTTGACATTTATATAATTACCTAACGCCATCAACATAATTGGTCAAAGCCCTAGAAGGTTCAACTTAGAACTTAACGGCTGCATTAATTTGGTAATATATGAACGATATTGGCCGAATATGATTATTTTAATGCACTTCCTCAGCCCAGTAAGACAAACGCAATAAAATAACACTTCATCGAATAGGTTTTGCCAGCAACCAACGGTGACGTGTTTACAGTTTACAGTAAGACCATGTCAACATGAACAGGTATAAGATGAGCCATATCGTAAGGTAAAAGCGGCTTTGGTGGACGTCGGGGCTTGTGGATTTCTACTTTCATGCAAATATAGAATGCATGTTTACATTTTTTTTAAATTTAATAAAGTTAATATTTAACACATGATCAAAGATAGGAGATACGTTATATTAATGTCGCGTTGTAAATAAGATTTAATGATAATAATAGATAGCATCAGACATATTGAAGAGATAAAACGATTGATGTTTTTAACCTTTTAAAAAATTTAAAATACTTTCTTGAACAGATAATTTATTTTTTATTTTTTTAAGATAGAGAAATATTATCAGGTTACGATGATAATATTTTCATTCCTCATACATGAAGCGCACTTGAGGTAAAATATCACAAAACTGCGCTATATAAGTTCTCTGTTATTATTATTATTAAAGATCATTGAATCCGCGACACCTGGGTAGGAACCCGACGCTTTGAATCGCTCGACCATCTAACCCATAGGTTCTCAACGTGGGCGATAACGCCCCCTTATGGGCGTTTGAGACTTTCAGGAGGGCAGTAGAAGACTCAGAGAAAATTAGGGGGCGTTGGAAAAAAATTTTTTTTTGGCGAGAAACCAGTTTCAGTTCTTTTCGTTTTCAAATTTCTACCGACTAGTGCTTTTTGTTGGTGAGGAATTTTTGTCGATTTGCTAGTACTTTTCGAAAAAACACCAGGAACCGGTTCCAAAAAGAGCTAGATAAATAACTGGTTCCTCGGTGGTTACCGGTAACTGGAACCGTGAACGCGACAGATGGTATATAAAAAAAATTCTCAAAGTTGGCAAAAGAAGGTTGAGAATCTATGATCTAACCGATCATTTTACTCTACTCTACTTCTCTCTTGAGCGCAGTAGGCTGGAGAGTGGCTCGATCATTTGGGATTCTCATGAGGTGGGGTACTCCCTCATATTGGAGAGGGTCCAGAAAAAAACATTTAAGTGCTCTCTGGTGTTGATTTCCCAAATGGCGCTTCAGCCCTTTTGACTTTCCGACGACGATATGATATCTGTGACCGCTGGCTGTGAGCTGCTTTTCGTCTTATAAATGGTTGACAGCTAAATATATGAACTGAATGTATTGTGACTGAATTTACTAACAAGGATATATGTTTGGAAGGATTATATTATGATGCACAAGTGGATGGAAGAAGAAGACGGTGACACTTCAAGAAGAAATGCCCGAAAAAGTGAATAAAATATTTGAATCGATTATTTTCCAGAACGTAATATAACCTAGGAATGAATATTTTTCTTTAAAAAATACATAAATTTTAAATTCATAACAGTCTTCCACTGCGTAGGTTACTCCGAGCAAAGTTGCATTTAATTCATAATTTAAGCGACACTTCGGAAAGAATTCCGAACGCAGCTGCGAAAGCCAGAAGTGTGATGAAATTTTCCAATAATAACAATAATTATTGTTGTCCCTGCCAAAACCTCAAGAAAGCGTTGAGAGCATGGCTGAAGTGGAAAGGTATTTCTGTTCTCTTGCACTAACGACGACGTTACTATACATCACAAACAGAGATAACCTAACGAAACGGACTAAATATAATCTTTACTACTCATTTTTGACTATGTTGTTGAAGTTTTATTTGGCCGTGAATAAGTGTTTTTTTATTATGTTACCATGCAGCTGTTTTTTTCTGGGAAATGTCTGTGTTTTAATGTGTCTCCGTCAAATTGTAATGTTTTACATTTGGCACGGGAAGTAATTCTGCCTGTTTGGTCTTAAAGTAGGGAATGAGCTGCGTATTTAAAACAAATAGTCATGGCCACAAAAAAGAGTGCCACTATCATTTTATTAAATAGAAAAATAACAGGTCTTAATTACCCATTACGAAAACTTTATATTTAGCAAATTATACAGATTTCTTCAAATTAAACACACATGCTATATCGTCGCTGGAAAAGCAAAAGGACTTAAGCGACATTTTGGTAAAACATGAGTTAATTATGCAGGTTTGATAAGTTTTTTTTTCTGCATCGAAGGCTCTGACTCTCGTTTGATTCTAAATACTTTTTTTGCTTTCTAAAATATATTGGGAGAAGACTTTACTCAAGCGACACAATTTTGGGACTTTTAAAACTTTTTTTCGTTTCAGGCTAGATTTGGTAGAGTAGTATCTATCCAAGGAAGTGAAGTCAGTTTTGGATGATGATTTGATGATTTTAACATGACTCGGCGCACCTGGGCGTGGCTAAGACTAAGGCTACGGTATTTATACATCCATTTTTATCACATATCGACATAAGGTTTTTGTTTATTCGTATAGCTACTTTTTCACAGTATTTTTATCAACAAAAATATAGCATATAACCTAAAAAAACCGTTTAGTTGTGTCAAGTTTAGTGGCATAATAAAAAATGTGGGTGGAGTCCCGCCGTGAACCAGGACCTTAAGATCATCCTTACAGTATATAGAAGTGGTCCATAAAATTTATTGTCTCTTTCTCTCTCATGGTGTACGACGTAAAAGCCCGGAGAAAGTGATTTATCGCAAGTTTGTGTAGGTTGGCTAAAAATAATTAGCTCTTCCTCCATATATTGTTACTTCAAGGTTTCAGGTAAGAGCATTGAGTTTACAAATTTAATACAACCAGATACTGAAGACTTGAATTTTATTGTAAAACAAAAAAAAACTATTAAGTGCTCTCTCTGGTGTAAATTTTCCAAATGGCGCTTCAGCCCTTTTGACTTTCCGCGACGATATGATATCTGTGACCGCTGGCTGTGAGCTGCTTTTCGTCTTATAAATGGTTGACAGCTAAATATATGAACTGAATATATTTTGACTGAATTTACTAACAAGGATATATGTTCGAAAGGATTATATTATGATGCAAAAGTGGATGGAAGAAGAAGACGGTGAAATCTCAAGAAGAAATGCCACGAAAAAGTAAATAAAATATTTGATTCGGTTCTTATCAAGAATCGGGATAACAGAACAGAATTATTACGCGTACTGTGATTGGATTAACATATATTCAGAGGGTATTTCACCACTGGACATGTAGAGCGAATGAACGAAGAAAGGAGTGTTCGACGTGGCACGATCAAGTGAATAAAATACTTGAGTCGGGCCATGCGGAGAGTCAGAATAACATAATAGTATGGAAACGGCATGATCTTAAGTTAGTTAGTTAGTATATTTCTCCACCTGTGAGTAAACTTTCGATTAGCGCTTTAATTACTTGGCGAGTAGTTACTGAGGGATGGTAAAATACCCCCTCGATGTCCAGAGAACATTCTCCCGGAGGCCATTAGCATCACATTCGAAGTGTCACAAAACTGCCTTGTTTGGATACCTACAATGTTGGAATCTCAGAGCAATAATATACCAAGTGGGATTGCTTTACGAAACAGTTTAGTCAGGATTGTTGATTTTTTCCTGACTCGGGCGTGGCTAGGGTTTTTATGGACACACCTTTTTACATCCATTCATAGCACATGTTGACATAATGTTTTGTTTATTTGTATAACCACTTTTTCACAGTATTTTTATCATAAAAAATATAGGATATAACCTCGAAAACCGTTGAGTTATGTTGCATAGAAAAACGTAGTGGGCGGAGTCGCTGGAGACGCGGGAGACCAAAAACATGCTTAGATACCGAAAAGCGGTGCGATATTATGTGACAATTTGTCTTGTCTGTTTTTCTCTCGCGGTTTACGACGTCAAACCTCGGAAAAAGTGATTTATCGTAATATTGTATAGGTTGGGTAAAAATATTATATATTATTATACACTAACATATATATTATTACTCCAAGGTTGGGACCAATATGAAGAAACAAATTAAACAACCTGTAGATAGTGGAAGGATGACATCAGAGAGTTAACCATAATACCAAACGACGGCCTCCATGGTCGAGTGGTAAAACGCTCGACTATGAATCCAAAAGTTGCGGGGTCAAACCCGGCGTGCGGCAACTTTTATTTAATTAATATGCATCATGTCACATTTAATTCATATAAAATAAATACAAAGTTTTATTTGCGGCAAGTTCCAGAGTGGTAGATACTCTAAGTATCACCCTGGTGAAAGACCGCCATTCAGAATCGAAACGTTGCTTGAAATAGCTTTATCCGTGTTTGGTGACCAGATCTGAATAGGCAGGTACTTCCCAACCTTCCTCTTCCCCATATCTTTCCCCTCCCCCCTAACTTCAGCTTCACAACATACCCCAACTGGGGGTGCCATAGTCTCACTGGCTTAAGATGGTGAAAGAGCAGTTGGGACTCTTGTGCGGTGTTAACTATAAAAAAAAAACAAGAACGCCGTAGTTGCAAAAAAGAGCATATCCAACGCAGCGTTGATGCCTATTTTATTGACGTATATGATTAAACATGTGATCAGTTCAGCTTTAGGCGTTGTCACTTCACAATTCGTAAAAAGGTCGTATTCCAGATTGTAGGTCATAAAGCCATGCCTCCGTCGTTTGTGGCAGTTGTAAACGGGCGTCCAATGAATCATTTAGTAAATTGTGATAGTGATTTCATTGAAGCGGGCGTTGCGAAACCGCAGTCGGCGAGAACGCGAAGGACTATATTTTTTTAATAATGCGGTACACCTATGTATCGGCAAATTAATATGGGAGCGATCGACCCCGTTTTACGGGAGCTATACGATGTGTCTGAGGTTAATTAATGGTTCGACGTATAGAGCAATCAAAAAGTATATGATCTGGTCGCGATTCGATTCGATAGCTAGATATTCTGGTTGGAAGTCCTAAATTTAAAAATAAGATATTCAATTAAATCACTACAGCTTTGAGTAAATCACTTTATTTAGCTATACGAACACACCGGTCGGTGTCGACACAAGCGTGCCTTCGCCAGTGCAGCTATACGAGTATAAGCATGTTTGAACGAATGCACGGTTGTGGTGAAACCAGTTTGCGTTGTATTCTTAAATAATATTATATATAAAGAAAAATGTATAGTGTTTATTGTTCAATTTTCCATTCGAATATCTTTCTTTATTTCTTTGTACCCAACAATATCTTCTGATAGCCTTGAAAATTGATGTTTAATTTTTTTTTTTCTAATTAACTAACTAACCATCACGCCGTTTCCGCAGAGGTAGGCAGAGACCGCCATACAACGCTTCTTAGCACACACTCCTTGCTTCATTCACAGCCATACATCGTCTCATACATACTCTCCTGTTATTCTGACTCTTGATATGACCCGATTCAAGTATTTGATTCACTCGGTCATGCCATGTCTTTCTTAGGTATCCCCAACTTCTTCTTCCATCCACTTTCGCATCATTCAAGTTTATTCTTTTTCACACTTCTTTCTTCATTTGCTCTATCATCAAAACATAATTTGATGTGTCTATCAATTTGTTTATCAACATCGGTGGCGTTGATTTTATGCATATTCAATTTCTTTACCCAATAATGCCTACTGGCAAAACAATATTTTTTCAATTGTTGAATAAAAATAGCTTTTTATAAGTAAACTTTTTCAGGTACAAACTTTGATCGCACTGTCTATAATTAAGGAAAATTGCGAAATAACTACGCTATTTTTGTAAATTTCTCAGTAACCTATAAAAAACGGAAACGTTACGGTCATCTCTGAACACTTGTAACTATTTGCTGTTATGATTCTATTCCTACAATTTACTAGAATTACTTGACAAATAAGCAAACGTTTTAAAAATACAGGGACAACAGAATGAACTTTGGCTCTGGGCCAGAGGTCGGTGGTTCATGATCCGGAAAATGTTTTGTTTTTGTGCGTCGGTGTAGATTTTATATTTATTTATTTGTCCTTGGTTTCTTTCTTTCTTTATCTTTTCACTATTCAGAATCAAAACGTTTCTAAAAATGGCCATAGCTATGTTTCGTAACCAGATTTGAATACCGTCTGTTTACCTTCCATTCATGTTCTTTCTCTTTCACTTCTCCTCACCCTCTACGATTTCCTTTCGCTTTTCCACAAATGGGGTAGCCACTGTCAATAGTCAAGATGTCAGAAACTCATCACGTGTTGTTTAAATAACGGACAAAAAAGAGTTTACCATAAAATAGCATAATTTATTACAAAAGAGTGGGTTGATATTCAGTCCTAGAACGATTTTCTATCTACCCAAGGATAATTTGATAAAAGTCTCTTTTGTGTGAGAAGTGGCGTCATTCATGCTCGGCAATAGTGACTTCTCTCCACGGACCACACCGGACCACGAGTAGCCGATGACGCAGGAGTGGCTTACTGATGGCTGTCAGTGCGTAACATTACTACTGCGGGGTTCTATCAGCTTTAGAACAGAGAGAAGCATCTTTTGCTAAGTTACCCCTCTACAAATCTCATTGCATTTTGGCCACTGGTTACTGAGAGATACTCTAATTCAAAAGTGTACCTCTTAAATTTAACTTATTTTACAATGACTAAAAAAACACAAAATCTTCCCGGAAAGCCATTGGACGGCGGCAATAAACATGCATAGGTAGAAATAAAAGAGGATTTTTTTACGAAACCCCGTACATCTCAATTGACCTGCGTTAGCGTAAAATGGCCGCCGGTTTCCTGTAAAGTGACCAAATATTACTTAGACGGCGATGAATTGTCGTCGATGATATACGTTTATTACCTCTGTAAAAAATAGTTAGTGACATAAATACTCGAATTTTTTAGTGACCAATTAAGAATCGTTACACATTTTCCTAAATCAATCAATCTTTTCTATCTCCTTCCTCTCCCCTTCCCATTCGCTTTATAACATTTTTAATCTTGGGGATTTCATAGTCTCACTAGCTCCGTTATCATGTATACTTAGATTCAAATGCTTTTGAATTTATTATTTTTTGTTAAAAAATACAAATCGTCGCTGGAAAGGCAAACGGGCTTAAGCAACACTGTAAAAAATAAGTTTAAAATGCTAATATTAGCTAATGACACTCTAACTGTTGTAATTTTGTGCGTGTAAAGAGCCCTTTCCCTCTACTTGGAGATGGAAAGGATTAAAGAAAGTGGAACATAAGAGAACCTGGCTAGACAACTGTTTCTACGTTGCAATACCCACCATTTAGTAGAGTTGGGGTAAAAACAGTTACAAAATTCTTTTTGTAAAAGTTAACATTTGATTTATGTAAGAACTGTATTTATATCATTGCTGAAAAGGCAAAGGGGCTTTAGTGACACTTTGGTCAAAAATGAGTTAAATATGCAGTTTTGATCAGTTTTTTTTTGCATCGAATACTTTGGACTCTCGTTTGATTCAGAAGAGTTTTGTAGTCAATTAAAATATATTTACTATTTGAAAGAAGGTTTGACTCAAGCGTCAAAATTTTGTGACTTTTTTTCAGCTTATCTTCGCTTCAGTAACTCAGCGAGAGCATTAAGTTACCTGACTTAACTTTTTTTTTTTAAATTCAACGAAGTACTGAAGTTATATGACTTTTATTGTAAAACAAAAAAAAACTTTGTACTCTGGAATAAACTTCCAAAAATGGCGCTTCAGCTCTTTCGCCTTTCCGGCGACGATATGCACGTAAAACCATAAAATACTGTATATGTAAAACTGGATTAGGTTTAGCACTTTTTGTAAAAGTCTAATGGAAATCAGAACAGGCGTTTTGCAGTTGGAACCCCGTTTCAATAACCCTGCGAGTATCTAGGAATAGGTCAAGCGATGGCACGGGCGAGTCCGTCGGCACAAAACTTGGTGATTTTACCAGTTGTTATTCCAAGCCGACTCGCTGCCAAGATTGAAGCTGGACATCGAAACCTACACGATGGCCGCGGTCATATAGACTCTATGGAGGTGCTTACACTGTTCGCATTCGGGGTCAGCCCCTCCAAGAGTCGTTAAACTCAAACTGGCATTAATGATATATGGACACAGATTGTAAATAGTGGAAACATTAAATAATGCGTCCAGACATAATGCTGTCGTCATTGCGAAACCGTAGTAGGTATGCAAGTACTATATATACTCGTAAGTTAACTATGATTGTGTTTAAATTCGCTTGCTTTGAAACTTGTTCTGTGAGTTAAAGTTGAAGGGTATAAAGCTGAATTTATAAGCGTCTTCTTTTATTTATTTTTGTTCAATTGTTAATGCGGTTAATTTGGTTTCTGTGGAATTACAAATGTATTTGACTTTCTTTCTTTTGTTTTTTTTAAGACACTGTGTAGTGGAAAGTTTGAATTTTTTTTTATGCTGGGCGGTTTCGCTTAGCCTAAGCATCATCAGGGTATAAAATTAAACTTAAAAAAAATAAAATACGAAGTGTGCGGTTATATAAACATACAAAGGGAGAACAAAATATAAAATAACAGAGAAAAAAATAGAATAACATTTAAATTATAACTAAGGAACAGAGAGAATGAGAAAAAAAAATACCCATGGTCTTATACAATGTTATTTTTTCATTTATTTATAATAATACTTGGCTGATTTTTAAAGCGCCATTTTCGTGAAATAAATATCACTTCACAGTCGCTTTGCGGCATAATTAACATAACCTACAACTTAATAATAAATAATAATAAATGGATAACTTTTATAGCGCTGTTTTCGTGGGAATCACCTCAAGGGTGCTTGTTGTGATTTTAACTTAGTTACCAAGACTAATAACTAGTGGCGTATACATTATAACAATGTACTTACAGCTAAAAATTACGGTTAATGCCTTAAAATTTAGACTTATAACTAAAATTTATGACTAGTGACATAGAATTTAGGCTAACAACTGAGACTTATTGATATTGACTTATGCCTTTTACTTATAACTAGTGACTTACAACTTATATATTACAATAGCCTTGAGTTAAAGTCAGGGGATATTAAGTTGTGGTTGCATCTCTCCTGTTTTGTCATGTGTTTCGATTAGTAAATTGGCTTTTGTAGAATTGAAAATGCGTATTTATGTTCTTGAAAATGGAATTAACTTCAAATCATTAATTCTTATTTAAAAAATATATATTTAAATAAAATCAATAATTTTGGTTGTGACCATTGTCTTTTTATTTTCTGTTTCATATTTGTGTTGTTGAATATTGATATTATTTATTTGACACGTTTTTTTATACGCAAATGAAAGTTAAGTGATAGTGTTATAGTTAAGAAGTTGTTGGTTCCTCTCCTTGTTTTGTCATAATTTGAGACTGTATTCACCTAAAACGATTTGATTTCTATGAAACCGCAATTTTATAAATGGATATTCTCTTTATACGACGGCGAGGAATACAATTCTGTGCCTGTATCATTTTTAAAATTTCGTTAGAGTGTGTATTGTTATAAATTTGCTTATTTCTGTAAATATGGAATTTGTAATTCAATTCTCTTAGTTTGCCATTTAAAATTATATTACGTAACAATAAATTGACTCCTTCTTTGGTCAAAATTCGAGAATCTTTCCAATGTTATTGATTTAGCTTCCTTGCAACTGCAAATTTGAAGATATTATATTCGTGGACAAATGAGGCTAAACCAATAAATTAGAAGCAGTCGCATTATCTTCGTCGGAGCCCTTGATTGCATTAAATATCAGAGTGGAAGCCCGAAGTTTCCTCTATGAGCACGTAAGTAACTCTTAGAACCATAGTAGCACTTCCACTGTATTTTCACCAAGAAGATTACACTTCGACTTGCTCTCTGAAGTTATTTGCCTGGAAATTTATCGAAGAATGGCTGAAGACGAGTAGACGACTGCACATACAAAAAAAATGGATAGTTCTAATAATAATCTTTATACATTTTTACTTAGATCGAGAATCGCATGAAAAAATATTAAAATGCTGGTGAGCTTAGATCCTAACGGGCTAGCCTAGCTTTGCAAATTGGGGCAATTCTGTTATTTATGGATATGATTTTCTGAAAAGATGAGTTTTAAGTTAAGCTCTGAACTCTGTCGAGTCTTTTATCGTTCTTAGATCATGTAGTAGTATATTCCAGGCTTTAGGACCTGACACTCCTGCAGCACGCTCTCCGAACTTAGTGTCCGGTGTGCGTTTTGGTTCCTTCAACCTTCCAATAACCGATGACATTGCCGATGACGGTTAATAAGAGTAACGATACATTTTTGAGAACTGTGTAGGTATCAAAGCGAATGTTGAGTCGAACACAGTACTCATACAGGTGCATTTCTTGTATACAGCATGTTTTAAATATGTTTTTCGTCTTCAGAAAAGAAAATTTCCAGTAAAATAAATTAAAAAATAAAACAATTTTGTCAAAGAAAAAACTTTCAATAGTCATTTTTTTTCAACTAATGCATACAAAAAAACACACTGTAAAAACATGAATATTCAAAATAAAAAATATAAATACATTCACTTGTCCCTTTTTCAATAATAACAGTAAGTAGGAGAAAAGAAGACAAAATGGTGTTTCACAGTGACTTTTCTCAAGAACGTCTCTGTCGATAGTGTATATATACCACATACAAATACAGATAATCGTATGTGTTGTTCACATCAACTCTAATTGCACCATCTATAATAATTCGCACATTTCGTTATCAGCTCAAAATGAAATAAATCGGTATCCGCTGTGAGGTTTTTAACTTGAACCGTCCGATATGTTAGCCTGGCGTCCGTCGAACTGTTTTAAGTATGCACCTCGAAATTGTAATCTGAAACACAGATCTATGGTAGGAAATAATGTTTAAATCCATTATTCCCGTGCGCGTTGAAGTTGCGAGACCTTCGGATTCATAGTCAGTGATCTAAAAAGTGAACCACATTGGTGATCTATTAGCTAACACACCTAAAGCTATTCAACTGATTACACGATCAACAATTATTTAATGGAGAGGCGAAAGCAATAACTATAAATATTATCAGCAATCAGACTCTTTCGAGTCTCAACGAACCTGGGGCGACACGGCGTAACAGTTAGTGAATCCGGCCTTGGCTCTTGGTATTTTAAGTCATAAAATTTTCTGCGGACCATGCTCACGATCTGTGACGATTGCTCTAAATAATGTGTTTTTTCTTGGGCGATGCTCACAACATCACATCAGACATTATCAATACTACGTCCTCTAGCTGTGCAATTGCACAAGGTCAAAAATACTCGTAGACGGTGAACAAACAATTTATTTACTACAAATTATTGTTAATGAAATAAAATATTTCGTCTGATCTCGTACTGTGTTATGTAATACACAATTCATTAACTCTTGATACAATTATTATAAAATATTAATACGAAGAAGGATTTATTTGCCAGATGGCAATTTCATCCCACAAAAAAAAACTTTATATTTTCGTAGAAAGCAATTACTTTGTTGTTTGACATATTTAAAGAAATGAAAAATTAACTTTGTATAAGACGACGAGCATTATTTTTTTTATGACTGACCGGCTTTGCTTAGCCTAAGCAAAAAAATACAAAGTGTGCGATGATATATTCATACAGAGGGAGAACAAAAGAAAGAAAGTAAGTCATTAAAATTAATGGTCATATTGTTAATAATCAGGTAAATTTGGTCAGTAGTCCAATTTTAGGTAAATTTCCGGTAAACTCATAAAATTTAGCATTATTTTTTAATCACCTTCTCAGTTGACGTTTTACCTCTTTGAAATCATATTATCTGTCTCTTTCTATCTGTTCCTTTGTTATAATTTAAATGGTATGGTATTGTTTTCTCATTGTTTTGTTATTTTATTTGATATTTTGTTCTCCCTTTGTATGTACTCGTAAATATAACCGCACGCTTTGTATTTTTTGTTTAGTTTAATTTTGTACTCTGATTATGCTTAGGCTGAGCAAAACCAGTCGGTCATAAAAATTAAACTAATATTGGTGGTATTATAGAAAATTATTTTTTCATTTACTAAAATATTTTATGTTTTCATTAGGAAGGAAAGTAAAAAAATCATAAATATAAATAGAACACATACACTTTGTTTTTAACTACTTTTTTATTTAATATTTTGTCTACCGGTTTCGGAAGTACCCTTCCATCATCAGGACAATATTAAATTAATCTTTAGATAATAAAAAATGTATGTTTTGAAGTATCTGGAGAATGTTTATTTTTAAAAATAATATACATTCTCCAGATACTTCAAAACATACATTTTTTGATCGTGTGCAGAATTTATCTCCACATGTGTTTCTTCCAGAAGAGATGAAGTTATTATCTAAAGATTAATTTAATATTGTCCTGATGATGGAAGGGTACCTCCGAAACCGGTAGACAAAATATTAAATAAAAAAGTGGTTAAAAACAAAGTGTATGTGTTCTATTTATAAATATGGCAAGCCACAAAGTTAATGCTTTTTACGAATATATAAAAAAATCATGTTTGTCGAAATGAGTGTGATACGCTGTAACCATTTGTTTTAACTTTGTTAGTGGTCTTTGAGAGGTCTCTCTCCCCCGAGGGTTCCTGTATTACGTAGAAATATGTTTTAGGAACAATAAACTACAATCTAATCTGTAACGCAATTCTCAACAAATAATAACTATGTCTTTAATTGACATCACGTGCTTTATCGAAACGAGTACATGAAATTGAAATTCGATGTAAAACAAATCCAAAACCACCGGTGTCTCCAAGATTTATGACGAGACAGTTTCGATAGCCCAGACGGCTTGATATTGAATTAATTTTTGTACAAAAAATCGTTGTATTTTCGTGTACGGCTTGCATAAAGGAGGTATGAATAATTCAACTGCTTAGGTAATATTTTCTAGTGCCAATCTACATAAAGCGAATTAATTCACGAAACGAGATATTATCTCAATTATGTACCTACCTTATCTCAATTTCCAATTCTAATGATCGAAGGCCTCCGTAGCGTGAAGCATCAAAATCTCTCTAAATGTGAGATCTAACGACAAGAAAATGTCAAAGCTTTTCAGTGTTTAATGTATGACATGTGTTAACATAAATTATTTCAGCTAAACAGCGTTGTTTCTCTCGTGAAGTATAGAGCGTTGTGATATGTATCATTCAATAATAAATTGTTTAATAAAGAAAAATAATGTTGAAATCTACTAGTTGTAATTATATAGCTTCGTAAACATAAAATAGAGGTATTGAAAACACGAATGTGAAAGCACAATTCGAATCACTTAATATTTGTATTCGAACTTTAAACTTTTACAAAGTGAATTTCTATTTGAAATAAAACGAATTTTAGAGATTAAATTTATAATTGTGTGCTCGCAATGTACACATTTTTTTGTGCTGATGAATAAATACTTTTAATGAAAATAATTATTCAAATACATTTTTACAGTGCATGAAAATAGAAGAGCGCTATTTTTGATTTCGTTGTGAAGTGATGCGGTTAGTAGAATTAAATACGCAAAAATCTTAAATTTAAAAAATATTAATAATTATATTCGTAAAAAGCATTAACTTTGTGGCTTGCCATATTTATAAATAGAAAATAAAAATATATGGTTAAAAACAAAGTGTATGTGTTCTATTTATATTAATAATTCATAAAAATTATTGTAAGTACTTAAATTTTGTTGAGGAAGTTCAAGAATGCTAAGGTTATTTAAAAAATATTGTGTAATTTTCGAAGGTCGTATTATGATTACATGAAAGCTGTAAAAAAAAACAAGTCGCATTGTTATGTAGGCACCTGCCAAAAACACTTTCACAACAATGGAATAATTTCTTTATTTTGCTTTTACAAAAACACCAGACTCAATGTCACAAAGAAAGAAAATAAAGAGTTGTTTATTTTAGCAATTATAGACTGTGTCGACTTTATTACATTGACTGGGGCATTATCAGCTTTTATAAGCGAGATATGCAGTGTGGCGTTTTGATCACTCTTTCGTATCGGGTTGCAAAACGAAACTCCGAGTATTGGCATATAACTGAAATCTAAGTCAAGAGGGGGGGGGGTGCATACAGAATAACTCTTTGTCAATATTCCAGAATGGTAGATACTCTAAGTATCGCCCGGGTAAAATACCGAAATTCAGAATAGAAACATTGCCTGAAATGGATTTAGCCGTATTTGGTGACCAGATCTGTATAGTCTGGTACTTCTCAACCTTCATCTTACCCATTTTTTTCTCCCCCACTACCTTCAATCTCACAACATACCCCTATGGAGATGCCATAGGCTGGCTCCAGACGGTTGCGAGCAGTTCGGACTTCTGTGCGGGATTCACTATGAAAATTATTCCAGAAAATCGGTGTTTTATAAAATACGCATTTATTACAAACATTATAAAAATAAGTTTTTAACAAAGCTAAAATAGGCCAATGTTTTTATTTTTATTTGATAGGTACCACACGATAGTTCTAACTGCGGAAGCCAGTGGTACCTAGTACTTAGGGAAGTAGGGAAATTGACGACTTAACGAAAATATATAGGTTACATTTAATTAAAACAGAAATTTTTACTGCCGCAAAACACAATTAAATACTTTACAATGTTACGGAATGTCTTCAAAATATTACCAGAACCAAAAAAATACTGCATGTAACTAGATCCGTACTAAAAATGGACATCTTAAGACTAAGATAATAAATTGGACGTATTTATGCCGAAAGCATCCAACCCCAAAAAGATGAATCCGAGAAAAGGGCGTTTAAAAATATGACGATAAAAAAGCATTGATATGCGTAATCGGCATTAGTAAAGTGAGTATCAGGGTTTATATATAAGTCATTTATTATCTGTCAATGTATTTTTTTTTAAATATATATATATATATATGTTTTCCTATGTTTTGCTACATTTCAATGTTCTTAAACATCAATGTATGTCAAATATCGGTAATGTGGGTTAGTAAAAATGAATTACCAAAAATCTGTTGCATTTGGAGTTTGGATGTTTTCAGCAGATATAAATCTCGTATTTATCTAAATGAAAACGTGTAAAACTCGATTTTGGAAAATTGTGGGTTGGTCGCTTTCTGCATAACTACGTCCAATTAGCAGTCAACAACGAAGGTTGTAGAAACAAACGACGCTTAGTGACCATCTGAAGTAATTAAATGTGCCGTTTATAAGTAACACCATTCGCGCGAATTCGCTCGAGTTGCCATCATTAATATGTGGATGAAGGTCCTGCAATAAATAGTGTCAAACGCGAATGGCGTAATACCCATTGACCGATTGAACTGCTGCACGTTATTCATTTGACCGTCGGTATTCTAGTACCTACATAAATGTCGAATATATGTCATTTCAATAATTTGTCATTTATTTATTTTTATCAGTGGGCACAGCTATCGTAAATGACATGATTATTTCTTAACCCATTTAACAAATAATTTGTATTAAATGATTATGTGTCATAACCATAATATAACATTTTAATGAGTTTTGCCGGACTCGGCTAGACGTGGGCGTGGCTAGTACTAGGGCTGGGGTATTTACGCATCCACTCATAGCACATGTCGACATAATGTTTTTTTTTTATTCGTACAACCACTTTTTCCCAATATTGTTATAAACGAGAATATAGCATGTAACCTAATAAACCGTTGAGTTATGTTAATTTATTTCGCATGTGAAAACGTGTGAGCGGAGTCGACGGAGACGCGGGACACGAAGAACATCCTTAAAGTACTTTAAAGCGGTGTGATAATTTAAGAAAATTTTCTGTCTCTTTCTTTCTCATGGTGTACGACGTAAAAACCCGTAGAAAGTGATTTATCTTAAATTTGTATAGGTTGGGTAAAAATAATTAGCTCTCTCTCCATATATTGTTACTCGAAGGTAACAAATAAAACATTTTATTCATGTAAAATAATATGTAGTATAATTTATTTGCGGCACGTCCCAGAGTGGCAAATACTTTATATGGAATAAATGTGTAATGATACATTTTACTCAAAAAACATTTATTTGCGCACGCCGGGTTTGAACCCGCGACCTTTGAATTCGTAGTCGAGCGTCTTACCACTTGACTACGGAGGCCGTCAATCTTTCATTCATAAGCAAGAACGATCAAATAAATCGATTGATGTAGTCGAGGCATACCAGAGTGGTAGATACTCTCAAGTGTTGCCCTGGTGAAAGACCACCATTCAGAATCGAAACGTTTCTTGAAATGGCTTTAACCGTGTTTGGTGACCAGATCTGTATAGCCAGATACTTCCCAACCTTATTATTTCTCATCTGCTTTCCTTCCCCACTACCTTCAGCCTCACAATATACTCCAATTGGGGATGCCACTGTCTCTCTGGCTCTAGGCGGTTGGGAGCAGTTGGGACTCTTGTGTGGTATTCAATATAAAAATAATAAAAAAAAAACACATTTTAAATTTATTTCATATTTGACTTCACCGCTTAGTACGAGACTTCACACTGTTTTTTTATTCGTTTTAAAAAAAAATTCTAACAGTAAATAATATTATCTAAATTAATAACAATTTTATTTTAAATTAACAAAAAAATATTTATAATTAACAACATTTAAATAAATATTTATTGAAAAGAATATATAAACTTAAAACCCTTTATTTTATTTTTTTAACAATTAATCAAACAATTTAACGACATTCTTGTCTTATTTTTGAAAGCTCCATGTCTTCTTCAAAACTCTTTTTAAATTGAACTCCATAGATCACACTGCGCACTTGGGGTGAAATATCACAAAACTGCGCTATATAAATACAATATAATTAATATTATCTCGACGAGAAAGACGCTGCTAGCTGAAAATAGATGTGGTGACCTAGAAATTCCATACAGAAAAAGTACTAAGAACCAGAACATACCGTTTGACAATGTTTTTGTCTCAGAAACAAACAAAAAAAATGACAACTTTTATGTTAAGATGACATCAATCAGGCACTCAAAATCGGTGATTCAACATCTACCCATCTAGGTTATTTACTTCAGTAACTTCCTATATCTTAAAAAAAACGGTTCTGGTCCATTTAGTTAGATACGCACGTAAAAGTTTGTGCAAATTGTCGGTCGACCGCAGTCACGCTATAGTAAGTGACTTAATAAAGCCAAGGACAGAGCAGCAGAAGACATGTGACTCGAAGACTCGCGATTTACTGGTCAAGGGAAATATTTCTCAAGGTCAGTTATGGCTTAATATAGACGGGCGCGTGTAAAAGGTCGTTTGTACTATGGATGGTAAGGAGGTGAACAATGCATTCGAGGAGCCATAGCATGAAAGACCAACATCGACACGATAAAGGTTTCTTTAACAATATTCGAAAATCGTCAACGATATGTGACGGATTGCGTCGGCTAAATCTGCTTAATTTGGCACGGCTCATTCAACTCGAGGTCGAGATAAGCTTATCTACTTATCGATAAGCTTGGCGCCTAAAATTTCACACGGAGATCAACATTATTGGAGGCATTTTAAAGATTTGATGTTGGGGAAACGGAATTTTGACAGTTATTCATGATTCAACGGGTAATGACTAACGACTATCGGTAAAAAAAACAATCAGCAATTGCTTAGAATAATTTTGTGTGCTCAAGAAAGAGCGGAAGGAGAAAAAAAAAAACATTTTTTTAGTTAAATATGAAGAATTATCGGGGAAAAATGAGATGTGTCAGAAAATAAAATAATGTGCTAATATTTTTTTTATAAAAAGGACATGTCAAAAAAACTAGATTCCTAAATTTATTTTGGTTCTTCTGAACAACTGCGTTTATTGACTCATTCCTTTCTTCCTTGCGCACACAGAATTAATAAAACACGTTTAATTTTGACACTCAGAAATAAGTAAAGTACGTATATGTAAATTCATAGTGAGAACTTTTAGCATCGCTGTCGCAATAGATCACTATTAAGAATCACAAATGATTTTAGCCGTATTAAGTTACCATTTACGAACAACCTCACATAAAAGAAAATTTACTCCCCCCTCTCCCCCTTCCATGCCTCACATTTATTCCCCTCTATCTCCTGGCAGTGGGCCTCTAGACTCTAGTGCGGCATTCACGCGATACAATCCCTAGAAGAGAAGAAGAGAAGAAGTGCAGGCGGAAAGGTGTATAGACGTGCGCGGTGTACAGATGTTCGCGTACGCCATAGCCCAGTTTTACGGTGAACCTAAAAAACCGGCCGCCGCCGAAGAAATGAGCAAAATACTATTTTTGCCCAATCATTACGATCACGAGTGACTTTGTAGTTATAAGACACAGTGGGTACTTTTACAAAAACTAACGCAACTGGCCAAAAAGTTGGAGCACGAGCTGTGGAGGAACGTGACAGCGAAACATTTTTTCAAGTCAAATACGGTCGGATCTAGTTCACGGAACTGGTCCTCCGGGCGCTCGTTCTGCAGAGCATCACATGCTTCTAATCATTACTCGCTCCAAGCCCAACATCGCCGCTGCGCAGGGCCGAATCTTCGATTTAAGTGTAGAAGTAGATGGTTGCATCATACATTGGTATAAGTACAGTAGGTAGGTGCCTACTTCATTAAAGATGTTTCGACACTCTGCCGTCTTTATGTCGGCACATCTTTCAACTTGTATGTGTTTTATAGTGGATTTTGATTTTTTACATGCAAATATGTTTTTTTTTCGTACTTTGTGGTTTGACATATTTAAAGAAAATTAAAAAATAGCTTTGTATAAGACCACAGATTTAAAAAAAAAGTGTGTAGTTATATATACTCGTACATACAGAGGGAGAACACTATAAAAAAAGAGAACAGTAAGAAAATAGGTATATTTTATTAATTTTAAAATATCTTGAAATTACAGTTACTCACCAAACAATTTAAGAAATTATTAATACTGGTAGTGTACAGTAGATATAAATTTAGTTAAACATAATAATTAATATGGTATAATAGAATAGAATAGTTGATATTAAAACCGATGCATATATATCTACCAGGGTGGCAGGAAAGAGGTAAAGGTAATCCAGAACTCTTGAAATGACTGCATTGTGGAATCCAGTCAGATTTCGAATTATAGCATAGAAGCTCATAGGAGTAAGATATTGCCCTTATCAATCCTAATGCTGTCTGGGTGGGATCCCTCTGCAGAAAAGAGACCATTTAATACTCTCCTTTGACCATTTTTGATGGATTTTAGTTTTTTTTCATTATATTTTGCATATAAAAAAAACTAAGTAACAAACAATCACGCCGTTTCCACTGGGGTAGGCAGAGAGGACGGACTACCATACAACTCAGTCTTGGCAACCACTCTTTGCTTCATTCACATTCATACATCGTCTCATACATACGAGTACTCTTCTGTTATGCTAACTTTTTACATAGCCCAATTCAAGTATTTAATTCACTTTTGACTATCATTTTTTATATTCAAATTTGTTATTTTTTTGTATTTTTTCCAATTATGAAATTTATTGCATTGCACTACTTCTGCACAATCTGGAAGAAAATTAATAGGTAAAAAACGTGTAGGTAAACGTATATACATAGTATAACAAAAGAAACTGAGAGTATTATTATTTACTGAGTAGTGTAGTAAGATAAGGTTTATTCAAATGAGTTATATGTAAAGGTAGGAGGTAGTTTAACATAAAAAAAATAATATAACATTTTTATAATTTAATTTTATCGAATTTTGTATTTTCATTTTCAAGTTCCGCTATTTTTCATTTTTATTTTTAGTGACACTTATTTCAGAGTTCAAGGCCATTATCCGTTAGCCCCATTCAATGGTAGAAAACAGATTATAAACTAAGTACCTCGTAGAATAGAATTTCAAGGTATTTCGGTTTTTACCGAAATTAGTGGTTAAACAGTGAACTAAAATCATATAAATAAGTCGTTTTAATGTAGCCTAGTTACAGTTTGATAATGGCATTGAACGCTGAAACAGCTGTCACTAAAAATAGTAGAATTTAATAACAATAATATTAAATTCGATCGAATTAAATTACAAAAATTAAATTGGAGTTCTACAAATTAAACACAAAAGCTGTAAATATAATATGATATTTAGGATATATATAAAATTAAAAATTTATGAGTAGTAAATTTACTTAGTGCTTAGAGATAAATAACTGGGCAGGTACTGTGACAGTAAAAAAAAAAAGAAAAAAAAGTAGTTTTAACTGCTCTCAACCGTCTAGAGCCAGTGAGACTAAGGCATTCCCAATTGGTGTATGTTGTGAGGTTAAAGATAGTGAGTAGGGGACGGAGATGGGGAAGTGGATGGTTAGGAAGTACCTGGCTATTCAGACTTGGTCTTTCACCAGGGCGATTCTTAGAGTATCTTCCACTCTGGAACGTGCCACAAATATACTACCTATATATCATTTTACATGAATTAAATATGTTATGACACATATCAATTAAATAAAAGATATTTTCGCACGTCGGGTTTGAACCCGCGACCTTTCGATTCGAAGTCGAGCGTGTTACCACTCGACCATGGAGGCCGTCATTGTATTGAGCATGTTAGTTTCAGACCTGGCATCAATTTTTGTTCGATGTTCTTTCAAATGTATGCTATCAAACGTAGTACCAACGTAACTCAAAACGCCAGGAT
Source organism: Drusus annulatus (assembly GCA_022651775.1). Classification (NCBI taxonomy): domain Eukaryota; kingdom Metazoa; phylum Arthropoda; class Insecta; order Trichoptera; family Limnephilidae; genus Drusus; species Drusus annulatus. Next base: position 63,071 of record JAGWCC010000980.1, on the reverse strand, counting down.
TACCATTCTTATGAAGTTATTCCGGATTGTTGGGATTATTGGATGTGGCAACCCTGTCCGGGCTTTAGTCTGTGGCTTTATCCAAAACTTGAAGCTGAAGTAAGACGAAGTAGTAGATAATGAAACTGCAATTTATTTTATGTGACTATCCATTGTCTATGACAACCCTAATTATAATGTGTATATTTTATGTTTAAATATGGGTTTAAACATAAAAATAAAACGTGATGATAATTATAAAACTAAAACAATATACTAATCTAAAATAATGTAATTTACATGATTATGTATACTTACAAAGTGTATTCGTAAAATTCATTAAAAATGCTTAGAAATTTACTCACAAAACAATAGAAAAAACATTAAATTAGCAAAAATAAATAAATGATACGAATTATCCTTGAAAGTGTGAAGACTGAAGAGCGCTTATGAAGTATTTTTCAGAACTTGGGCCTAATAGTTGAATAAGGTTTACGTGTGCAATTGAGTTGGTCAACGTTGATAATATTTGCTTCCCAACCTTCCTCTTCCCCATCTCCTTCCCCTCCCCGCTGACTTCAGCCTCACAACATACTCTAATTGAGTATGTTATAGCCTAACTGGCTCTAGATGGTTGGGAACAGTTGGGACACAGTATTCGCCATATTTTTTTTATTTTAAATATGTATACATTTTAATAAATCAATCGAGAAGAAATTTAAATCAAAGTTTTTCTAAAAGTTAATACAACAAAAGTCTATTACAGTTATTATATTATATGTTATTATATTATCAGTCCAGTTTTACTAATTCAATGTTCGGACCTGAATAGTTGAACTTTTACAAGAAGTCAATACACTTCCAATAATACAATAATAAAGCACGATGCTAAACCTTGAGAATATGTCCATTCATCGTTCCCATTCAATCTTTATACGTAATATCACGTGAGTTATACGTAGATACTTTGCTTTGTAGGGTAAGTGAGAATATATCTATAGCTTGAGAACATTAAAGTATTTTATGAGGAGACTTATTAAAATGTTATCTTTAGAAATTAACAACGTATTTCTATTTTGTTTAATTTCTAAAACTTAAATTTATTTGCTTAATAATTTAAATTTAAACGAATTATAATATGGATGTTATTATTGAGTTATAAAAAAATTATATTATGAAAAAAGGTTTTTTTCTAGTGTACATGAGCTTTCATACAGTTTGCAAAATCGTTAGATAGATGTATATATGTTTGTTTATTTGGATCTAAGTATAATAAAAAAGCTCATTCAGCGAGTTAAAAACGATCGTCTCATAAACTTGTACTTTTTAATATCAAGCTTTAATAAAATATTTCTCTATTCAAACAATACGGTTTCCTATGCATGTGTAGGAGTTTTAAGCAGCTTAAAGCCAAGATCCATTTATCACTGGCAAATTTAAACTATGAAAAGTATATCTGTTATGCCAAAAATAACACTTGTTTTGTGAATTATTGTGCTTTGAAATACCGTGATAATATTGTAATGTTTATTAGCAATTTTGAAGTTTTTAATTTATAAAGGTAGATAAAACAAAGTTTAAATAATTTGTAAGCACTAGAAATAAAGAAAGCCATTTGAATGAATGGTCATATTCTTAATAATCAAGTAAATTTGTCCAGTAGTCCAATATTAGGTATATTTCCTGTAAACTCATAAAATTTATTATTTTTCTTAAATCACCTTCTCAGTTGACGTTTTGTCTCTTTTGATTCATATTGTCTTTCTCTCTGTTCCTTTGTGATAATTTAAATGTTATTCTATTGTTTTCTCATTGTTCTGTCATTTTCTTTTATATTTTGTTCTCCCTCTGTATGTACTCGTATATATAACCGCACACTTTCTAAGCGAAACCGTTTAATTATAATACACACACATATATATAATATAACATATAAAATAATAATGTATTTACTAATTAGTATAATATATTATGTTTTGAAGTTACAAAAAAATACTTACTAAGGTATTAATCTTAGGCAGCTCTTGAATGCGCACCATTGGATATACTATATTTTAAATTTATATCATCGACAAAAAAAAATATATATATATATATTATAATTAACATATATATGTATATATATATATATATATATATATATATATATATATATATCCGTGGTTTTGTACAAATTTATTGTTTTATTTCTACTTACATAACACAAAATAATTATTATTATTAAATTATTTTCTAAATACAATGTTTATAGAGTTTTTAGGGACGCTTAGATGGTTGGGATACGTTGAGCAGATGAACGACGAAGTATATAAGGAGAAGTATAAGGAGAATATATGACGTGGAAGTAAATGGTAGAAAAAGTCGGGGACGCCCGAAGAAGACATGGCACAATCAAGTGAATCAAATACTTGAGTCAGGTCATAGAAATAATCAGAATAGCTGAAGAGTTTGGATGAGACGATGGATGAATGTAAATTAAGCCAGGAGTGTGTGTCAAGACAGAGTTGTGTGGCGGTTCATCCTCTCTGCCTATCTCTTCGGGGAAACAGCGTTATGGTTATTTAGTTAGTAATTACACTATTTAGTTCTTCAAAAAACATTTTAACCAGTTATCGATATTTTTTTTCGTATTATTAATCAAAACACAACCTTCGTGGAATAAAACGTACATCGTCAAGTTTAATGAACCTTAATATTTGAAATACAGTTTTCGGTTTTTCAACAAAGTAACAGCATTGGGAAAAGTAGGTAGGACGATTAATTAAATTAATTATTTCAGTCTATTTCTTCACGGCCTCGGCGTTACAACAAAAAAACAGTGCTATTTTTGGAATAATGTACCAAACTCAATACTGAAAGGTTCTGCCCAATTGATTATGTAATTAATACCATAGGTTACCATGACCTTGCCCCAGTAATATAAATATTTTATGAAAAAATGAGAACTGAACAGAATCTAATAATAACTTTTTAGAAGAGCCCATTAACGTTTTTTGTCATTTTTCACGTTTGCCGGTTGATGACTGTTTTTGTAGTAGAGGGCTAAGATTGAAAATAAAAACTTTGTCTTATAATTTACGAGGCAGTAGATCTGTTAATGTGTCTCACTATAAACTCTCGAAGCTTTGGCGGAATAAAATTTGTTATCTAGAAGTCAATAAACCTTAGAGTATACTAAAGGTAGCCCAGGCCAAGGCAGTGAAGTCAGTTTTGGACTTGTTTTTGATGATTTTAACATGACTCGGCGCAAATGGGCGTGGCTAAGACTAAGGCTATGGTATTTATATATCCATTCATATCACATATCGACATAATGTTTTTGTGTATTCGTATAGCCACTTTTTCACAGTATTTTTATCAACAAAAATATAGCATCTAACCCAAAAAACCGTTTAGTTGTGTCAAGTTTAGTGGCAAAATAAAAAATGTGGGCGGATTCCCGCCGTTAACCAGCGAAGATAGCCAGCTTAAGATCATTGCGACAGTATATAGAAGCGGTCCAAGAAATTTGTTGTCTCTTTCTCTCTCATGGTGTACGATGTAAAAACTCGGAAAAAGTGTATTATAATTTCGTATGGGTTGGGTAAAACAAATTAGCTATCCCTCCATATATTGTTACTTCAAGCAATAAACCTATTTTAGAACCATTGAAGAAAGTGAAAAAAATGTAGACTAAATTATTCCCATACTAAAATATGCATATTTATTTTCCTTATAAATTATTTTTCTATCCATTTTCTTAATATGAAATTATGCCAAAACAATTGAATTTCTTCCTTTATTAACTTTTTTTTTCTTAAACTGTGTACTTGTGTTTTAAATATCAATTTGAAAGAAATGTTGATAAAAAAATACTTTTTTTTTCAAAATTATCAAATTTTAATGACCGACAGCGACTGTGAAAAAAAGAGCAGCAAACAAATAATCCTTCTCACATAGTAAAACATAACTAAGAAGGTGCCTCATAGAAAATTTTAAAAGTTCCAAATGAGAATAATCGTGGCAATTATTTATTTTATACAATACTATTATCTTTGAACAAAACTTTATTTTCACATTAAATCTGCCTACCTAAACCATTTATCTCGAATTCTAACAATTATCTCATTTTTTGTTTATCCAAATCATGGGTTTATTTACAATATGTTAATATTTTACGTTACATTTACTAATGTTTACTTTTCTTTATTTTCAGGTAAGCATTATATTCTTTGGACAATGAAAGCAACCACCTGTGAGTTAATATTTTATTTTTGGGAGATGTAACATGAGAAAAATAACATTTAACTGTGAATTATAATAATGCTTGATAATTTATAAAGATACCTTTTCCTATTTTTTGAGAAATATCAACTTAAGGCGAATAGATTTTACCAACAAATAAATAAAATTTCATGCTGAAATGTTATAGAAAACAATTTTACCCGAAAGTTGACTTAACTGTTGAGATCATTTACCTTATTTCACAATATGATTATGACGTGCATCATCGAATATGAATGCCGCCGCAAAACTGCATTCACTGCACATCTGAAAACATCAGAAATTTATATTTGATAAAAATACTGACGTATCAAATTATTAAGCTACTAAATTTCGTTCGTGATATTGAGATGGGCTTAGTAAATTAATTAACTTATTAATTTACTAAACCCATCTCAATATCACGAATGAAATTTAGCAGCTTAATAAATTGATTGATTAATTTACTATGTGAGCGACTATCTAAAACAAGAATCTAAATGTCAAAGGCTAAGTTTCTGAAGCGCAAATGCGGCTCTACCTACCGTTGTTTTACAGTTTCTATCTCTTAGCCGTGGTTAACTAAGTGTTCAGACAGAGTTTATTTAAAGAACAGTGGGGGTATGAAGTGATTTCACCTTTATAAGTGCCTTCGTGGCTTTATGGTGTAAATAGATACTTCACTTTTATTTTACTAAACTGAAAATAAGTTTGCTTTATGAAGTTTATTTTGTGTTATGAACGAGGACTTGTAGGAGATTGAACCCGCGCCGCCCGGGTGGGAACCAGCTGCTTTGGAGCACTCGGCCACTACCCGCTCTTTGAATTGAAAGGTTGAGTGTCTGGTGCCTTTCATTTTACGGTTGACGGTGAAAATTTTAATGTGTTCATAATAAATATGTTAAAATATAAACTCTTATATAAATATGTAGTTTCTATTATGTGTACTAAAGGCATTGATGTATTGTTGTACTGTATTATACCGCATGGTATGGTGTAATAGTATATCACTTTCTTGAGAAATAATAATAATAATATGTGTATTTATATTCAATAACATAATCTGTATTTTAGTTGTATTTTATTTCCATTGTATTAAAAAACCTGTTGACAAACTACTTAATTGTTATTTCGGGATGATGATTTTAGAAGAACAATTTAAAAAATGAATGTACTTATTTAGTGAAAATGAAATAAAAACTTTGTATGAGACCACAAATTTGATTTAATTAATTTAATTTTAAGTCTGGGGTCTTACGCAAAGTTATTATTTCATTTTCATTTAAAAAATGTCAAACCACAAAGTAATTGTTTTCTATGAAAAAATGTAAAATTAAATAAAAATACATTTTAATTTTTGCATGTGCAACAATTACATTAAGAAATACATTAGCAACACTGACAGTGATAAGACGTAGTAAGTAATTTTCAAAGCTATTAAATTTATGTCAAAGATCATTTTAAAAATGAAATTGGATTAAGTAGGTCAACCTAGCAAGAATCCACAAGCATTGGAAAAATAAAAGTGTTCATACTGTTGAAAACAATGGCTTTTTAAAATTAATTCACTGTCCATTTAGTGAAAATAAGCACCTTTTATGAAACTACGATTTTCTGTTTTATGATTATAGTTCTTACTAATCTATCCGACGCTGTGTAGAAAACAAAAAAAAATAGAAAAAGATATCGAAATGTGAGTCAACTGTAAACTAGTATGAATTTAATACCTTTGTCGTGCCTTTTAATTGATTTTTCTCCCATCAGAGCGAAACCATTACGTTTAGCATATTGTCAGTTAAAAGGCAGAAATAAATAAATCAGCTTTCAGCAGACTCACTTGTTTTGCTTTAAGCCATCCTGTTTGTTGAACAAGAACTTCCGGGATAAAGTCAGCAAAGCATTGCAAGTAAGCAAGTAGGTACCTACTATTGTGTTTCGCTGGCTTAATAAAATCACTGCTCGCGCCAGTAGGAGTTTAGTCGTTAGAAGCCCGTTTGTCGCTGTTCACGGAATGGAAAATATAACCAGAGAAATAGCTCCAAACACATTGAAATAATACCTATTCACATTTAACGAAAATGAATTAATAACTTTTTATAGGACCACAGAATTAAAAAAAAAAAAAAATATATATATATATATATATATATATATATATATATATATGAACGAACGGTTTCGTTTGGCCTAAGCATCATCAGCGTACAAAATTACATAGTGTGTGGTTATACATATATACTCGTACACACAGAGGGAGAACACAATATCAAATAAAATAAGAGAACATTTATCAGTATTTGTTTCTTACTGTTCTACAATTATTAAGTTAAATTTTGTACCCTGATGATGCTTAGGCCAAGCGAAACTGGTCGGTTATAAAAATTAAAATAAATTCTATAGCTTATACAAAGTAATTATTTAATTTTCATTTTATATGTCAAACCACAAAGTGATGGCTTTCTACGAAAATATATTTACATTTAGTTTATTTTAGTAAAATATTCCAAACAAACTTTGCAACTACGAATTTATATCCTAATTTATTCTACGTTGTAACTTATATTTGCGCAAAGCCGGAAGTTTAATGTATTAGGAGAAAAAAGGGAAGATTCTGACTGGGGAGGCATGTTGAGAAGCTATCAGTGTGTATTTTTTGCGTTTGTCGATTAATAAAAGTTACATAGATACCAAAAATTTAGTTGAAACTTTTATAATAAACTAACTTTTAACTAACGGTAGATATTAAAAGTTTTTCCTATATTTCCTTGTCTTCCTTCCTTGATTCTTAACATCGCATTTTATCTGACTGCATTTTAATAAGAATGAACACGTGCCGTGACTCTTTCCGGCTCTCCATAAAGAAACGTTTCTTGGTATTTTTTGGATCACAGATAAATGCCCCTATTAATACGACAGCGCTGTCGATTCTATTGAAAGCAATTGATTGCATAGACTTGCTTAGTTAAGCAATTCAACACGCACTTTGGTTCATTTTATTTAAGCTCGACCCCTAGGAGTTTGAGGAAATACTTCAACGGAAGTGAGATACTGATATGGACGAAAATGAAAAGGACCAAAATATAAAATCCAGAAAGGACAGGACGTAGAAAAATGAGAAAGTAATACTATATTTTACACTGTGGTGATATTTCATAGACTTTGGAAAACTCAATACTCCGCTAAATCGAGGGGGAATAAAATTGACCGAAACCATCAAGCAGAGGTTTAGCTCAATAACATATGCGTTTCTAATAAATACTGGTTTTAAAAGTGAAATATACTAACATGGGTCAGAGGTGCACCGATTGCTTTGGCGGATAGGGTAGTAAAGCTTAAATCCTGGCCACGGTTTCAATGTACAAAAAAAAACGTTAAAATAGCTTACAAACTGAAATATCTCAACTGGAATATAGTCTGTTTTCTTAGAATTCATCAATTTTGAGTAGTGTGACAATATTGTGGTATTTCCGTCTAATGAATTCACGTCGCTCTCTTTTCAGAAGCTGAATAAAATAATATATTTTAGGATACAGAATAAACTTTAGAATGTTTTAAAATCCATATCGCACACGAGATTTATTTTACACGGTACGGGCAATTATCAGGAAGACGAGGATAGTTCACAGATGTATTTAATTTATTATTTAGAACAGTATATTTACACCTATTGATACCGTTCGATCGAACCGTAGTTACTAAGCTAATAAAAATGAAATAATAACTTTGTAAAAGAATACAAATAATAATAAAAGTTTTATACTAAGTTATTATTTCATTTTTATTAAATATATCAACCCACAAAGTGATTGCTTTCTACGAAAATATAATAAGTTAATATTCAGCCGTGACGTATTTCAGATTACATTTCCGCCGGCTAAAACTAAAATAGAATCCTTGAAGCATTAAAATACCTCTCTTAAACTAGTTTTTCTAGAAAATTTAAGAAAGTTTTCTTAAAACCCACTTCTAAATATTTCCGATGATTCTTTTATTTGTTTATGTTATAAACTCGTGAGCATCGATTTAAAAAAAATCTATCGATATTCAGGCGATTTACAATTCTGAAACGGAATTTAAAAAAAACATTTTCTGGCATAAAAATTATGGAAATGGTTACCAAAGAGAAAAAATCATCTGAAGTTATTAGTATGTAGGTGAATTTAAGTACTTTATGTAAAAAAATAGCGATTTTATGTCAATATCATTATTCATTTATGAGTAACGTCAGCACTTCCTAGAAGAAAATTCACAACAGATCAGTTCATCGCAGGTTTCTTTCGTAGAAGTTATGCATGAATTAATTAAAACGTGAGCAATGAATATGTTAATCAAACAGATATAACACCTGTTTATATATTTACTCTATATAGGCGGGGCGCGTGATGCTTAAAGTTTTATCGTTTGATAAGAAGGGTTGCTACCTACGAAATCATCTTCAGTTAATTAAATAAAGTTCGTGTTAAAATTAATTGAGCGGTGTTGTTTATTAATGATGATGTTTAGAGAATATTCATTTTACTAATTTAGGTGGTATTTCACTCAACCAACAACAACGTTAGAAATTAGAAACTGTTCTTACTTATCGAAATTGTTCTTAAGACTATAATATAAACCGATCACCACACGATCTACATTTAAGGTGTTCTTTGTTGACGTAATTGAAATCCATCATACACAATTAAATATTATAAACCCAACAATATCTCGTGTATGTAACTGACTGGTTTATTTTGAGAAAAAAAAACTTACATTTTTTTAAATTTAAAAAAAAAACATAAAAAAGTGTAATTCATACCAACGTAGGCATATATAACATAAGATAGGTCCGAAAACAACTTTGAAAAGTTACGCATTTTTGTGATGTTTTTTTTTAATATAATACATTTTAACATTCAGAAGATCCATTTTTAAATTTGCTCTCCTGCCCTAAAATCGGAAAAAATAGTAAAAAAAAAATGAAATTAAAAATTAAAATCATAAATATAATTTTAAGTCAATAGAGTGATTGTGTCTATCTATTGGAACCTGCCAGGTAAGTATGTAATTAATTAAAATTAATATAAACTAGGAATTAAAATTAATATAAACTAGAAATAAGATCTGTACAGCGCCTTTAAGTGATTTTTCGCAAAAAACGGCACTGTGCAAATTATCCAAATATTATTATTAATATTAATATTATTCGTAAGTTCACATTCACTGCGATTCAATATTATTACATTAACTCGTCAATAAATTTATAATCTTCCTTTATTTAAGTCATTATATATATTACGATTTATTGATTTTATCACATAAGTCAATGAGCTGAATACGGAAACATATGTTATACTTAACCACCACTTGTCTCTGCGTGGAGAGTGGAATTTCTTCCGCTCGGCGCTAAGCATCTGGGCTACACGTCTCAGGAAAACGACTGGAATTTATATATGGATTTACCACCAAGATGGTGATAGTTTGAACATCGCCCGGCGAGTATTTACATGGCTTTTTGAGCATATACGTGGGTTGTTAGTCCAGATGTTGTGATGTTGATTACTGCTTTTGATCAGCTGACCACAATATGAGAAGAAAACTCGAATAGTATGTATACATATAACAGGAAAGTAATTACAGAAAACCTTACACCCATAACCTAGCTAGCCTCAACATAGGATCTTCTAGTGAAGAGGATTATTATTTAAATCAGTTATAATCAAAAGTTAATTATGAATAACCTAAATATAATTGAACAATGTCATATTTGTTTATTTAAAAAAAAATATGGAAAACGATGGAAGGAATATGTGCCATTAAAGGTTGTTTGTATGTCCATTGACGATTTTAAAATTATAACATCAACTGGTCTACATGGACGCCAAACAAAAGAGCTTTTAATTGCAACGTGCTAATGCCTCCCATTGATGGGTGGGTGCAGGGAACAATACAGGGGTTAATTGTTCCACCGTAACAATACAACATAGCATTATTCTGAATAAAAAAAAATTAAAAATTACACAAATGTAGGTAGCACTATCAAAGATGATAAACTTTTTTTGAAAATGTAAAATATTTATTTTAGATTGATAATTGGATAAGTTTTCGTACTTACACGTATTTAGTTATAGCTAAACACCGATGTAGTAATTTCAAGCAATGTTTCGATTCTGCCACTTACTTGGGAGATATAGAGATAATATTAAATCATCTAGATTATGAATGTCGAAAATTATCATATGAAAAAAACGCATATAAATTTACTGCATTTTGAATTCGCTACTTCTGGGTTTCGAAATAACAACTTCAGGGCCCAGAGCAACGAATCTAACCGCTCTGCCGCAAACGTCATAGAAAAAAAATACTATACTCAAATAAGGTATGTATTCAATTCAAACAAAAAAGTTCATGAGCCTTGAAAAAACGTTTTGAATTGATAACTGATATAAATTGGTACTGTAAAATGGCTGACGGACAGTTAGCACGCGGATATCACGTTGTTGGACATTTTTGCATGTGTGACTATCGGCCTTTTCTGATGATTCAACGGCATTCGTAGCAAATTACGCAAATTCGTTTAACCTACATTTTGCAATAAATTACATAATTCGATAGAGATAGGTAGTGACATAATAAAAAAAAATCTACGGAAGCGGACTGATGTCGATGGTCGGGTTGGACGTGACGATGTGTGTATAGTAGGGGAACCTCTAGTTTCACTCAAAAATAAAATAAAAGTTTTAACACAGTTCTTAATTTACCGTGTTAGTCCCCCGGGAAAAATGTTATTTTAAGGTACCTATCTTTGTAAAATAGATGCATTGGGCATGGCGTTCGAACAAACGCTTCTTGTGACCTTAAGATTTGAATATTCGTTTAAAATATGTATTGAATATCAATACGAATAATTTTATTTTATTTTTTAAATCTTTATAATTTGAATAAGAAAAAAATCTCTCGAGCAAATCGCTTTGCTTCAAAGCCCTCCGAGCCATTGTTGTTTCTGTGCTCTTTGGAGACTTGTCAAACCAAAAAACTATCATAGACTGTACTGTCATCCGCGTAACAATGTTTGAACTTGTTTAGTAATTAAAAAAAAAAAAAAAACAGTGGAATTGCTTATTAGTTTCGTTACAAAGGCAACATCATGTCGGCAAAATAAATACATTTAAAATAACTAAAAAAATCTACACAACTTTTAGCGTTTCACAGCATACAAAGAAATTAATTTATTTTCCATTATGTGAAAAAAACAATACTATTACGTTTTCATGGAATTAAAATTTCGGCAAGTAACCATAAAACATAACTATTATGGTAATATATAAAACACATTCAATATATTTTTTTTAATTGGATGAGTGGCTTTTTTTTCAAACAATCTACATTCTTAACAACATATGTTTTGATCAATGCCTCCAAAGAGACCATAGTCTTTATAAGCTTGATGTCGATTTCCTTATATCTTCTCTGCGCGTATATGCTTATATTATATGCCAACAGGTGGCGTGTACTCCACTAATGTTGAAAAGCTGTGCCTATCCTAAAAAAACCGACAAAAAGTATTGAGTATTAAATGTTTACCTTATAATCCACCATAGGGTTCAATTGCGTCTATATTGTCATATTAATGAAACATGTTGATGTAAGTTTTTTAAATTATGGCATTTCAAATAGAAAAGTCTGTTAAAATAAATAACCAGGCTTGATTTATACCTACACTTTTTTCTTGATTGAAGACAAAAATCATAGTGGATTACTTAAAATTTTACATGAGCGAAACATTTAAATGTTACTGTTTTACACGCTTACATTACAACGAAGTTTGAAATTTATCTTTTATAGTCACAGTATGACTTGATGTGTCGCAAGCGTTGACAGTAAACCAAACACGTTAATAAAAATTCCCACTCCTACTGTCGGGAACCAATAAATTATAAATGGTTTTTATTACTTTAAATGAGTTTAACTTATCGATCGGCCGTTAGCATTGAACTCGACCACGATAATAAATTATATGACAATGTTGTCGCCGGCTTTTCGATTGGTTTGTCAAAATATCAGATATTGTATTTAACTTAATCTTGCATGTGGATTGAAACATAAGCTTTCACGTCATCTGTAAATATATAAATATACGAATACCACGGTTTTTATGTAAATAACGAAAAAAACGTGCTACGAAAATTATTATTATATTGAATGAAAATGAAGTAATAACCAGTTCCGCTTAGCCTGATGATCCTTAGGCGAAGCGGAACAGGGTGTAATATTAAACTAAACAGAAAAAAACATTGTATGTGGTTTTATCATCTTTGAAATACTCATACATACGGAGGGAGAACACAATATAAAATAACATAAGAGAGCAGTAAGAAAATAATAAAATTTAAATTATAACAGAGGAACAACGAGAAAGAGACAGATAATGTGAAATGAAAGATGCAAAACGTCAACTCAAAACTAAACTAAAATCTGTGGTCTTATACAAAGTCATTTTTATATAATATGTCAAACCATAAAGTGATTGCTTTCTACGAAAATATTATTATTATATTGTTTATCGAATGGTGAATTCTAATTTATTGAAATATGCTTGCCTTTTTTATCCGGAACGTCTTTGTATCAACGCATTTGTTCTCAGTTTACAACATCATTTCCGTCATGCGCTACAGATCCTTGAAATATGCATTTATCTGCCAGAAAATGAAACATGTCTTTTAGTATTCGTTTTATATTCGAGATTTCTATATCTAATAAATAATAAAGAAAATGATTATAGAGTGTTTCTTAACCCTGCACTTGCGTGTGTTCAGATACAACTATTTTCCATTCAGTACTTTAAATAAAACCGTTGAATTTGAACGCGGTCAATCGTATCCTTGTCACATGCTAGAGGCAGAAGAAAACAGACGAATGAACGTCTGTTCATACGCTTTCCCCGAACAAAATTTTAAGAAAATGAGTATTGTAAACCTTTGAGAAGTTTAGATAAAAATACTATACAGTCTAACATACTATACAGTCTGACATACTAAAAACAGTTGTTTATTACATTAGAAAGCCAAGTTTCGTGTAGAGCTCCAGACGAATATTTTGGATGGAACACGTGATCAATGAGAGCGATATTCTATTTTTTTTTTAACCAGGTCTAAACCTTACGATTTAAGGTACAGACCTTTTCAGTAAGCATATATTTTGTTATATGGGTAGCAGCCCGTCTGAATGCTAGTCAAGTGTCCTACGCATACCACTCAGTTTAACTTTGCATGTGGCCTGAAAGGAAACGCAACTTATCATGAAGGATATATTGATGAATTTTTTGAACTTACAAAAAAAATATTTTCATCAGTAAAATGACTACAACCAAAATCCATAAGCAAATATTTTACCTTAGGGATCATAATAAATGTAATATGTATTATATTTATTGGAATTGGAAATTCATCACTTAAATAATATTGGTCACGTCTCAGAAGTTTCTAATAAAATTTATTTCACATCTTATTTTGTTCACTAGATGACCATAATCTTAGGCAACAGGTTGAGATCTTCACTTCGCGTAACCAACGCTTGGACCTGGCTATGGTGGATTGTGGATTGTGCAAAATATTCGCACTATTTTTTTTTGTGAATAAAACCTTATCAGCGTGTCGAAATTAAACCCACTATACAAAATGTATTTTCCTGGGCGTGTATCAATTAATTTGTCAAATTTGATATGTACGCACAAATCAGTGCGTGGAATTTCGATGATTTATATAAACTCAATCAGAAAAGGGGTGGATAACATAACATGGTATTAAAAAAATTCCCTTTAATTCGTTTTTTTATTTTTTTTGTAAATACATAAAACCTATCAATATTATCAATCAATCATCATATAATTATATTCTGTTTATATAGGTAATTTATTTCTAGTATATTACTTGCATTAATCATAAAATTTATTTATTTATTTACGCCCGTTAACGGATTTTAAAACAAATATTTACATTAAAAAACAATATACTTATAAATAGTGCAAACCATATTGTACAAGAAAGAAAAAATAGTATTGAATAACAAGTGCATCCACAGTTAAATAGTTTCATCAAATAAATTAGCTTTACTAGATTAAAAAAAAAAACTGAACCAAGGTATACTTATATTGTAATATTCACGTATTAAATACTCGTATATCAACAACATCAAAGTTTTTGTTTCCCAGATGTTAAATTTGTCGCATAGGAGCATAATATTGTGAGGTTGAAGTAGAATTGTAACAATAATGATAACTGTCAGGAACATGAAATGCAAGTAGATATATTATGATATTGATACAACATGCTTTCTTAAGCACTTAACTTAGAATGCATTTTTGATAACAATTAGTATTGAGCAGAAAAAAATATGCAATGTTTTCAACTTCTTTTGGAGTTATTGAAGGTTTATGATTTTTTTTAATAATGGTGATTGTCGATAAGCTGATGGGAAGGAAGCTGGGCCAACAGCCGGATGGATCGAGTTCGATTCTCACAGCGTGTACCGACTTACTCCCTTTTAAGAAAAAGTTATTGATTAACGAAATGGTCCTTAATATAATGTTTTGTGATTAAAGATCCTTAAAAAAACCTTTTTAGTTTCAATTTCAACAAAGAAGTATTTAGAAAGTAAACAGCGAATACTCGAAAACCATTATATTTATAATGATAATCAAAATATATTTTGTACTGCAAATTGCGATTCGTTTTGCGATTCGAGCGCCCTCAATACGGGCGGGAAAAAACGCAATCGCCAAAAAAACGCGACATGAGAGAATCTCGGCCACCCTGTACTTTGGAAAATGGTCGGTATGTAAATAATATGAGCGAACTTCGACGTATGCTGGATTGGCATATTGCGAATCGAATTTAATAAATTCCGGCTTCGCTTCGACGCTATTGAAAGTTGGCATACAAGTTGCTGGGTATTTTGTTCAAACTCAGTTAGAGCAGTTTCGACCTACATCCTGGGAAACTTTCGGGTAATGAGTGAACTTTCTGATTGCACATAAAAAATACTCCCTTTCGACGAAAGTCCAAAACCTTTTCCGTTTAACAGCTATGAATGTTGGTATCTTAACTGTAAAGCAGAAATCTGACCATATATACATGAAGTGTAATTCGTCTCCGGAAAAGCAAAAGAGCTGAAGCGCCGTTTTGGGAAGTTTACGCCAAAGCACTTAAAAGTTTTTTTTTTATTATTTTACAAATAAAATTCACAAGTCTTCAGTACCAGGTTGGATTTGGAAATAAAGTTAAAAACGATCTCACAGAGTCACATGAAACGACAAAAAGCTTAAAAAGTCACAAACTTGTTTCGCTTAGGTCAAGCCTTCTCCTAAATGATAAATATGTTTTAGATGAGGGAAGGGCAAGAAAAAGCTTCGGAATCAAACGAGAGTCAAAGCATTCGATGCAGAAAATAAAACTGCATATTCAACTTATTTTTGACCAAAGTGTCGCTTGAGCCCTTTTGCTTTTCTAGCGTCGATTTGTTAAACAATAGCCCCTTTCATCATTCAAAGTCACCTAGCTATCACCGAAACATCAAATAATATCGAATTACGTTTAGTTAAGAAAGAATCTGATAAGAATAAAGTGTTAAGAGTTAATAAACTTTTAGTGCGGGTTAGTTTTATGGACTCTGCTTGGGTTCTTCGCAGTTCTCTTCACCACCTATGCAGATTAAACCTCTGTTTATCATCACTACACTCAAGCGATGGCTGAGATGTAATTAACTTTATAATAATGGTTGCACATTAAGATGAAGTCGGCTTAGATCAATAGAACACTTCAGTTTAGTGGAGGATTCTTCAGTAGAAAAACAACGTCCATCAAAGTGAAAATCTTGGTAGTACATCACTTTAGACTGGAATATATCTATATATATCGTGCGTTGTTTTATAGTTTCTCCACAAAAAGAGGTGTTGAGTTCGTCTACATTTCAACTTGAGCATATTGTTTTTAACCACGCTGGGCAAGCTGGTTATTTATTTATAAACTAACGGACCATTGTCAATTTACAAAAAAAAAACATTACATGAAATGAGAAAAAAGGCAACAGAGAATAAACAGCACATATGTAATATTTTAATGAAGAAATAACAAAAATAAGACACACAATATACATTAGAAAGAACATTCAAATCACAGTCCGAATAAGGTTTTGGTAGAGTCGTAAAGAATGACAAAAATCATTTAGACTGGTACCAAAAATTTCAAGACCATGGCTTGAGTTAACAAGTCTCGACATTCTGGACAGTGGAGAATGATGGCCATAATTAGTAGAGTGATGATTGAGGAACAGAAATTCATTGTTTCTAAGTCTACGGCAAGGAATGTTGAACTGGATGAGTTGCAACAGAGAAGGTTAGTCAAGTTTACGGCAAGAAAGTAATGCTGGTTTCAAAAAGATGGCCATCACCTGAAGAGGACTGCCAATCGTCAACACGACCTTGAGAATAAAACATTATAAATTGAACCATCACTTTTTCATTTTTTCTTACAACTTTAACTTTTCAAACTGATGATATATCTGCTTATTTGTCGTTGAAACATCCCGTTTTTCTTATTCCGGAATTTCTGTGGTTTCGCTGTGACATCAGGATTTTCTGATTAAAATGAGTTATTTTCGAATAGCATTTTGATTTGTAGACGAAATTCTGACGGATTTCATAATGTTGTGTAACAGCGGTGACATGCATGTCAATAAATGTCAATCATGAACACGATGTTTGATTAAGGCTTGGTGTATACGTCAGGATTCCCTGGAGATCCGTAGTCACCCGTGATACAAAACATTGCACAGTCCAATGTGAAGAACGGAATATCTGTATATCGGAATTGTGTCTATCTGATGGATGGGACCTGCCAGGTAAGTATGTTCCTGTATATTTTCTTATTTAAACTAGGAATTAATATGTAACGATAGAAAGTAAGATCTGTACAGCGCCCTTGAGGTGATTTTTCACAAAAACGGCGCTATACAAATCGTCCAAATATTATTATTATTATTATCATCATCATCAATTTAGAGTTATTTATGACCATCGTCACAACAGGGTTCCATCCCAGGGTGGCCCCTGCGGTTTCCCGCAGTTTCGCCACCTGTTCCTCAGTCTACCTTTTGGTCTGAGTCTGCTTCGAAAGAGGCACCCATTTGGTCATGATTTTCGCTTTTCTGTCATCTGACTTTCTTCCCATATGCCCAGGTGGCTAGCCCATCGTAATTGGCAAAATATTTGAATGCTTTATATTTTCGTGGAAAGCACTTTGTGGTTTGACATGTTCGATGAAAATTAAATAATAACTTTGTATAAGACCACAGATTTTATTTTATTTTTTATGACCGATCAGTTTCGCTTAGCCTAAGCATCATCAGGGTACAAAATTAAACCAAACAAAAAATAAATAGTGTGCGGTTATATATAAAACACAATATAAAATATGTTTTACCTCTTTTTTTCATATTATCTGTATCTTTCTCTCTGTTCCTTTGTTATTGTGTAAATGTTATTCTATTGTTTTCTCACTGTTTTCTTATTTTATATAGTGTTCTCCCTCTGTAAGCATATACAACCGTACACTTTGTATTTTCTGTTTAGTTTACTTTTGTACCCTGGTGATGCTTAGGCTAAGCGAAATTGGTCGATCATAAAAAAAAAAAAAATAAATCTGTGGTCTTATCCAAAATTATTTCATTTTCATTATGTATTTCAATACGTTTTCTATTACAAGAGTCCAAACTTCCCGGAGCTAACGGGATTATAGCATCTTCAATTTGAGACATGTTGTGACGCTGAAGGGATTGGAGAGCGGAAAGCGATGACTGATGAGTAATAGAAAGGTAAGGTTTACCAGACTTATTGGATTTGATTACTAAACACGGCTTTTACCATTTAAATCAACTTTTCGATTCTGAATGGTGGTTTTTCACCAAAGGAACGCTTCGAACAATAATAATAATAAAATAATAATATTTGGATAATTTGTATAGCGCCGTTTTTGTGAAAAATCACCTCAAGGGCGCTGTACAAATCTTAATTTCTACTTAATATTAATTCTTAGTTTATATAAATATACAGCAACATATGGTACTTACCTGGCGGGTCACTTCTGGCAGGACACAATCACAATATCATAATAATTTAGAATTTAGCTGATTCTTACATATATTTTTTAATTTTTTTTTATTTAAATTTTTATTTTTTTATTTTTTTTATTATTATTTTTTTCATTTTTAGGGCATGATTTATTATTTTTTTTATTACTATTATTTTTTCATTGTAGCATGAGAGCAAATTTAAAAAAAAGTATATCGGAGGTATTTATTAATTTTTCGTAGTGAGGAACATATAATGGTGAAAATCTTCTAATGAGTTTAAGGAATGAGAGTCTGAAAAGTTGTCTTGGTTTGAACAGAAATTCTATTGGGCTTGTTATATCTTAATTATGGATATGATTTTCTGAAAAAAATGGCTTTTGAGTTTGGCTCTGAACTCTGTCGAGTCTTTTATTACTCTCAGATCATGTGGTAGTCTTAGTTTTGTTTCTTTTTTTTATATTTCTTTATTATTATTTTCCATTTTTAGGGCATGAGGGCAAATTTAAAATAAAGTATATCGGAGGTATTTTTAATTTTTCGTAGTGAAGAACAGATAATGGTGATAATCTTCTAATGAATTTAAGGAATGAGAGTCTGAAAAGTTTTCTTGGTTCTATTGGGCTTGTTACATCTTGATTATGGATATGATTTTCTGAAAAAATGAGTTTTGAGTTTGGCTCTGAACTCTGTCGAGTATTTTATTACTCTCAGATCATGTGGTAGTCCATTCCAGGCTTTAGGACCTGACACTCCGAAGGCGCGCTCTCCGAACTTAGTGTCTGGTGTGCGCTTTGGTTCTTTCAACCTTCCGATAGCCGATGACATTGCCGATCTAAGAGTTGACTGTCGCGAATTGGAATCTTCAGAAATACACAATTCCGATAAATAAGCCGGAGCCATTCCGTTAATTGATTTGAAAACCATCCAGCAAAGCTTAAACTGGATTCATTCGGGACATTTAAGCCAGTGAAGATTTTTGAGGTGCTCTGAGATATGGGAATATTTTGATACGCCGGTGATAAGTCTTGCCGCGGCGTTGAAGACTAGTTGTAGTTTGTTAGGAAGACTAGCGTATATTACTAGAACATGGATAATTGTCTCAAAACCGTAACCATTTGTCTTAATTCCGTTTATTTCTTTTATTCAGCATTGCTTTTAGCACCCCACAGGTCAAACATCCATAAAATTATCGTTCAATATCATTGATAACATCCAATCTTTTCACTGCCAAAGTTATCGTAATGCATTTAGCGTGTTAGATAAGAGGGAGCGGGAAGGCGTATCTACTAGTATTAAGTGGGTTCGGGTTTTGATAAGGTAAGGAGGTATGGATGTTCGCACTCCCCCCCCCCACTCCCGCCAGAAGCGGGTCAAGCGGCGGGCAATCCAATCGGGAGGAACCAAATTAAATGGCCGCAAAGGAAGCGATATTGGAGATTTTTTTATAGCAGGCTTCTTGATTAAATATTGTCAGAACTTAAACAGGATATTCAGTTAATTCAACCATTAACCATAGTGTTGGACACTTGTCACATCGTTGGCCTACTTGCGAAACCTTCGAAATTCGTTTTAAGAGATTTCGAATCAAAACAAAGTCAGTGTAATGTAATGATCGCTGTGCGACCGACAGAATGCTCCTTGGGTAAGGCGCGTTTTTGTTCGGGGATGATGAATATAATATAATCACTTTCACTTGAATACTTTTTACTGGTAGAATTTATATAATATTAGTAATCAGACCTTTAACTGAACATTGTTTCCTACTGCACGGGAGTACGATGTGAATAGGAATAATAATATATTAGTAGAGTAGTAATGATAGTGAGTGTTTTTACAGAAATGCTTTGCTTTTATACTTGTATGGTCAATAATAAAGTATCAGAGTCCAAACATGTGGTTTATGGAATGGATTTAGAAAGCGATGTTTTAGTATAATTTATGAGACAGACATACATTAAGGGATGCTATTAGGAAACAATACGTGATTGGTGTGAATGCTTAGTGATTTGGGTAAGTTGCACATGTGCGCAACTGGTTGGGCCATTACAGTGACTAAAACAAAACATCAAGATAAAAAGCTATTAATGGTACAATTTTTGACGTAGTACGTACGAATTTACGTGGTCGACGAAGCGTGATAAACGAGATTAAGAAAGGCATGTTCAGCGGGTGGACGGAAAGTGGAGTTTTAGGAAATTTTATGACGCGCAAGTAGACGAAAGAAAAAGTTAAAGATACCCCAAATCAACCTGACTCTTCCTTAAAACGACGAATGCATATGAATGAAGAAAAGAATACGGGTCAAGATAGAGTTGAGGCATTCTATTCCCTCTACTCAACCTTGTGGATAAATGGCGTGATTGTTAATACTTAGCTAATTTATACAGCGTTATGTTTGTAAAATATCACCTGTAGGGCGCTTTGTTTGTTAGTGAGGTAATTTACATGGTTCGTCATGAGTAATTTCAGTTCAATGAAAATGAAATAATAACAAACATATAAGACCACAGATTCTATTTTATTTTTTATGACCGACCGGTTTCACTTAGCGGAGGCATCATCAGGGTACAAAATTAAATCAAACAAAAAATACGTAGTGTGTGATATATATATATTTTTTTTTTAATAGTTTATTCCAGATCTCAGGGAGGGTGGTGCAATCCCATGAGTTCCATATAATACATAGAAAGATAAGGAAAAATAAAAAAAAATACAAAGATAATAAATAAAAATAGAAAACATGGTAATAAATAATAGCAATAAAGAAATAAAATTAAACTTCGTTTCAAGACATCAGGAAATGACTCCATTGTTTATAAACGGGGCCCTGCAAGAAGTCCAGTGCTGCCATCACAAGAGTGTTTTCGCTCGTGCCTATTCTTATTCGGTAGTTGGCGATACGTCTTCTTATTAAGGCTCTGAAACCGGGAACTCGTCCTTCTGCGAACATTTCTGAAGCGCTGCAGTACCATGACAGCCCGAAAAGCATCCGGTACGAGTTGTTGTATTGTACCTCCATTCTTTTTAAAGTTGCACGGTTGAAATTTGTCCACAGCTCCGATGTATACAGGCTTGTACAATATGTATTAAATAGTTGCCGTTTTGCTTCTCGGCTGCATTTGTTGAATCTTCGAGCAATCATGTTTCCTCTAATGCACAGTGCTCTTCTCTGTCGCTCGATATCATCATCATCTTTGAGCTCAGCTGTCAAAATATGTCCTAAATATTTGACCTCGGATTTCTCATTTATATTTGTTCCATTAAGGCTGACTGGTAATATTTTAGTAGGTCCTGCTCCCGACTTAAACACTAGTAACACTGATTTAGTGGGGTTGTAAATCATGTTGTGTTCAGCAGCATATTTTTCGCATATCCTTAGCAGCTTCCTCATGGCTTTGATATATGAACAGTAACAAAACAAAATAATAGCATTTAAATTATAACAAAGGAACAGAAAGAAATAGGGAGATACTATGAAATGAAACCGGTCGGTCATGAAAATTAAAATAAAATCTGTGGTCTAATACAAAGTTATTATTTCATCTCATTAAATATGTCAAACCACAAAGTGATTGCTTTCCACAAAAATATATTTTCAGTTCACCAAAACATATTTTATTCAAATGCAAAAACAATGAATTGAAATGAAATCAATGATAGTTCTGACTCATGTTTACGTAAGCTCCCAATTATATAATCTATCCGCTTTAATATATCTTACATCTTGTAATAGGGTATTAACTTAATTTGTTGTAGTATTTCTCTTTTCAACGCCCTTTTTTCTATCCATCTCCCTTGCATTGTTCCGAGTCTGCCGGCAGAGATAATATTATCATAATAATATGCAAATCTCTCCACAATAAAGCCGTTCGGCAGTATGTACTCAGTAATCCCGACAGTGTTCACTCACAATATAATTCAATGCACAACATTTTCGCTAAAATCTCGGTTCTGTGCTAAGAAACAAGTTTTTTATAAATAGTCCAGCTAATGGAGTTACATATTTATTAAATACTAAAATAATATTTTGTAATCACCATCATCAGCTACTGTCTATCAAGTGAAGTATGAAAACCTCGCCAAGCACCCAATATCCTTTTTGGCGTACTGTATTAATTTGACCATAATGACTATTTTAGATTTGTTTACTACGGGCGGACCATCATTATCATTACCTGCGTATACTGTGGTACATCATATTATAACATTATTCAACAACAAAATCAAACTAGCAATAAAATATAAACAGTTTAAAAAAACAGATTAAGGCTTTAGAATTGAAAAATGATTTATTGTAATTCATTATTATTTCTTCAATGTGGTTTTAATTTTAAATAAAAACCATTCTAGAGTTAAAATAATTATTTTCATTTATCTTACTATGTTACTTGATGGTTTTTTTAAATAATTAATTACACTTTTCGTTACTATAACTAACCACGTAAGATTATGTGATTGTTTCTTTCATAATTACTTACATAATTAAATATTAATTATATACGTATACTCCTACATACAGAGGGAGAACAGAATACAAAGTAAAATAAGAGAACAACGAGAAAACAATAGAAAAACATTAAAAATTAAAACAAACGAACAGAGAGAAAGAGACAAAAAATTTGAAATGAAAGGGGCAAAACGCAAAAGCAAAACTGAGAAGGTGATAAAAGAATAATGAGAAATTTTATGACTTTACGGGATTTATACCTAATATTGGACTACTGGATAAATTTAACTGATTAGTAAGAATATGACTTTTAATTTTAATGTTTTTTATTTATTTTATTTCTAGTACTTCTAAATAATTTAATCTATTGCCATGATCAGTTTTATGGAGAATGTGAGCACTGGTGATTTTATTGAAGATATGATCTTTTCTAAAAAGTTGATTGGCGAGTTCTGAAAAACCGTGGTTATTTAAACATCTAAGATGTTCTTTAATTCTGACATTGATGATGCTTAAGCTAAGCAAAACCAGTCGGTCATAAAAAATAAATATGTGGTCTCACCTAAAGTTATTATTTCGTTTACATTTGCTAAAGTAAATATTTAAAAAATGTCAATTAGATATAATGTACAAAATGTATCTTGTTTTTAAATATATAAATAATTCAATAAAATAAAAAACATCTATCCTAATTTTTTGATGTTATAACCACATAAGAGTTTTTCTACTCCATGTCAATGGAACTATGGCTTCTTGTTTGTTAGTATGCTGCTCAAAAGAATAATTTTGTGTTCTTATCCTTCATAAGTCAGCCTGACATTGAAAGGTAATAGAGATAAACAGTATTTCCATCTTCCTCCTTCCTGCGCTTTATTACAATGTTCGCCTCGTTAAGTTTAACGATAATCCGACTTGAGATGCTATTTTCGGAATTGCAATGGATACAAACTCAACTGCGAAAGGGAGAGAGTCTACTTTAAATGATTGTGGTGCGTTTCGGTGTGAGATTATTTTTATTTGTATTAGTTTCGGTTATTGGTTAATATTCTTTCGAAAATTCATCGTCGTTGCAATCCGTAGCTTTAAATGTCTCATCAATATGGAACAAGTAGGTACTATGCAGTTTTTTTCTCTCTCTTTTTCAATATATCTGATCTCATTGGCTTTTTACAGCATTCATAAGTAATAACTTTAATAATTTCTCATTCTTTATTTGAAAATTAAAAATATAATTTTTTCAATTTTTTTCCGATTTGGCTGACATCTTTGCAAGTTTTGTCTCGGTCGCGACCGTCATTTTTTCTGTTTCATATTTACGTTGAAGATTATTTCAATAATTGATGTAAAAATAATAAGCATAACAACTTTAAAGTCAACTCTAATTTAATAAAAGAGAATCTTTTCAAATCACCACCTACCTTAAAAAGTACCTACCTACCTATAATTTATTTTTCTTTAAATTATTATAAATATGAAAGGGTGAATTAAAGAAACTAGTATTATTTCTTGGCAATTTAAGTAAATATTTCGATTTTTCACGAATAACAACTAATTTTAGCATATCTGTTTGTGTGATATCTGAAGCAGCAAAAGCTCTCAAGCGGTGAGCTCTGGTGTTGTTAAATTCTGTCACGTTTTCTGTTTCTATGTTGGTCAACAAAACTTTTTTTAACTTTCACCAAATAATGTTTTTTTATAGTTAAGCTGGTTTTATTCTTCTATTATGTGTACATGAGCTAGTCAAAATAATTTAATTAACCTAGAAATTCCTGGTAGATAGAGCTGTACAAATTACATGATCATTTGCGTTCATCGTTTGATAGTTTTCCACTTCTTCAGAACACTGAATTTCTGCTTTTTAGTAAAGTATTAATTTCACCTGAATTACAAGCTAAACAACAAAATCGTTCAAATAAATCATATAACCACAGCATCACTTATGTATAGCTTTACAATACCACTATGATAATAATTCTAAAGGTATGCCGGTCGTAATCCCCCCCAATAAGCTTGGGCCCTACCAAACCGAGGAAGATATTGCACACCCGCGACTCCATTTGCGCACCCTTCCGCCATCATAACATGACGCCGTTACCAGCGCCTACTTTGTGCATCGGTGACTTGAGCCCAGCTTTGAAACTCGAGTCCCCTTCGAGACAAAAGTGTTTGATACAATTCCCCACGGCACGATTCATTTCACGGCCGGGCACCGCATTTGGTGCAAGGGTTCGGCATTGGCCTACCCGGGAATCTCGCTAAGGTCATGGCCAAGAGGAATCAATATTCGTCCCAGCATCCCCCCTCGCCTTACTACCTACTCTTCTTACTGCGGCCGATACATATTTGCCCTTCGAAAGGAGGGCTGGACGTTTCTAAACCCGCTTCACTAACCTGAAACAATTTAACCTTTCTACATATTGCCTGTTAAGGTAGGCTCTTCTCGTAAAAAACAAACACGCCGGGATCACGGCGGATCCGCAATATTCAATACATGCAAAAAGGCGGGCGAAAGTAGACCATTTCAGCGAAATCGCGAACCGTTTAACCGTTACATTTTATATTCCGTCTTAAGAATGAACCATTTTCTTTACGCGTTGGATGTTGTTAGGCAGTTAATTAAATTCTCCTCAGGAAAAATTTGAAATAGACTCTCTCGTATAGCTATTTTTAACTTAAAAGTCTTAAAGTGAATTATTGAGTGCATCAAAATAACACATTGTTTTTGAGTAGCCGTTTTTTTAGAATTTCGAAACAGTCCAACTACAGTCTAGGTGTGTCTAGTGCCGTTTTTGTGAAAAATCACCTCAAATCTTAATTTCTACTAGTTTATATAAATATAAAGCAACATACTTACCTGGAAGGTCACTTCTGGCAGGACACAATCAGTATATCATAATAACTTAAATTTAGCTGATTTAAACAATTTTTTTTTTAGGTCATAAGAGCAAATTAAAAATATATTAAATCAAAAGTATTTTGAAAATTTTTCGTATTGAATAACACATAATGATGAAAATCTTCTAATGAATTTAAAAAATAAGTCTTTCGGGACGTATATAATTCTACGATTCTTTCAAACCCCATTTCATATTGCCTTATTTGGAATGTAGTATATTATTGTTAATCGTTTTCGTCCAAAATATTTTCTTACTAATTATTAACGTTTATATAGAAAACATACAATGATAAATGATCGAATATGCATTTATACTTCGGAACTTACGCATATCGTGGCTGAAAAGCCAAAAGGGTTTAAGCGACACTTTGGTCGAAAATTATTTAAATAAAAAATGAGTTTGGATCAGTTTTATTTTCTGCATCGAAAGCTCTGACTCTCGTTTGATTCTGAAGACTTTTGTGGCCCTTCAGCCACCTAAAATATATTTAATATTTGGGAGAAGGCTTGACTAAAGCGACACAAGTTTGGGACTTTTTTAGCTTTTCGTCGCTTCAAGTGACTTAGTAAGAGCATCGGGTTACCCGTATTAACTTTCTTTTTTCAAAATCCAACCAAGTGCTTAAGACTTATGAATTTTATTGTAAAACAAAAAAAAACTTTAAAATGCTCTGGTGTAAACTTCCCAAAATGGCGTTTCAGCTCTTTTGCCTTTCCGACGACGATATGTATATTATTACAAATGAATTTCCTCATTTTTTTTATTTAAATTGTGAAAAAATGATGTTATAACTACATTTACTGTTGCTGCCCACGTGATACCTACTTCCTTTACGTTCAGCTCATTAATGTGTGGAGTTTACACCTGGAAAGAGCCTTCTCGCCCTCTTTTGGTCGCTACAAAGCAAGTATTTTTCAACCTATTCTAGGTCCGCCATTTCAGTGGCCTGTTAAAAAGAGCCAACCTGCTTTGTAATTCATTGAGGTTTTTTTTAATTTATTCATTCATGCATGGTTTAAAATTTAGACCAATCTGTATATAAATCCACACATTATTTAAATTTGGGAATTTCGCAAACAAGTTGCAACCCGGCTTCACCCGAAATAAAAAAATACATTTTTCGAAAAAAATATGAAACTACAAATATTATGAAATATAGAACAAATAACGAACGATTCGGGCGACAGATAAATAGATATTGTTTAGCTCCATTATGGTTGATGGAAATAACGTTTCGAGTTGACCTGAGTTTTTTTTTATCGGTGGAATGTCTTACTATTTATAGCAGTAACAAGCCGGTTCCGCCAGAGTTATGTGTCATAGAAATAATAATAATCGGAAAAGGTTTCGTGAAAAAAAAACACTTCAAGGTGATGAAATTACTTTTGTTTCTACGCCGTTAAGGACATATACTAAACACATTTAGCCAACGATCGCAAAATATAAATTAAGATATTTACAAGGTTGCTATGTGAAATTAGGTTCTCGATTAAAATTCAATTATGCAAGAAGGTTAATTTTTAATAACTGAGAAAAATAAAATCGTTCAGTGTCACAGAAATTGCTACTCCCATGGTAAATTCCATTTTATAATGTCATTAGTGAAGCGTCAAAATAACCAACATTCACCGTGTTTCAGGGTGTTGCCGCGAAGCTCAAGGGGGTAATTGTTGACGAAAATCTCTGGATTTTTTTTTACTAATATTTTTTTAATAAAGGCCTAACAAAAAAAGTTACCATATATTTTGTATTTGCGTACGGTAACGTGTAACTGAATCTTCATGAAAAACACTATACCGACCAATACAGGCGGTAATCTATCGCTACTGGCTCGCTAAATGCGAAATCTGTTTGACCCACCGTATCCTTACGACAGTTTGGTTAGTTCCTAGACGGGTTAGTACTCTTACCAGATATGCAGTAATGACATAATATACTATTTATACAAAAAATATACATTAAATTTATTAAGTTAAAATATTGCTCTGTTTGAAAAGATTTATTGATCACTTAAAGATTTTTTTTCTTAAAAAATCTTTAATATTCACGTCTTGAAGTTTTGCGGTAGATACCACCCTGAAACACAGTGTACATTCGTATAAACATAGATATATATCCCGCCAGATGAAAATAATTCAACAACATACTTCAGGTTAAACTATGGTTCAGCCAGGTACGAAAGCTATTTTTAGAATAACTACAAAAGTTTAGATAGGATTATTAAAATATCTAACATGTCCGGCAATTAGTGTCATATTTGATGTTTTCTATTTAGTACCGAGTCACGATGTTTTTAACGAGTTTCCAAAGTTTGTTAACTTTTTTGCCATCTGTTTTTGCAAGGTGGTGCCCGGAACCTCTAATAACGGTAGGTATATATTGACCAACTGTAATCATCAACTCATTAATATACAAGTGATGTTAACATGCAAGTGTTAGTTCAATTTGTTTATCTTCTTTTGAATATTGTTAAGTAAAAATAAACGTTTTTAGAAGCAACTTCACCCTTTCTATGTGTTAAAGTATTACTCTTCTAAAACCCTCTACACAGCATTCCCAAAGACGACAAAGGCCCTTAGGGAAATTATTTCCCTCGAGGCCTCCTGTGTGGGGTTAGTGTAAAAAAAAATGGAAATCCGTTTGTGTGATCATCAAAAAATCTAGAATTGTGAGCTCAGATATAAATAAATTTGCGAAGATATTGATGATATGTTAAATCAACTATTTTGAGGTGTATTCTGTTTGTTTAAGATTTTCAACTGTATAATTATCAAAAAATAGCACCTGCTAGAATTAAGTTAATCTATATAATGGATAATCTGGCGCTTTGAAATGAGGCTTGAACGTCAACCGCACTTTCCATAATCAGAGATTTTTGCCACACCGCAAAGGTCGTCCTAAATAAATAACAAGCAAAATATCAAATGATATTCGGCAGTCAGTGGCGTAGCTACCACCCGGTGCGCCGGGGCACCCAACGAGCTTGGCTAAGGTCAGGGTACAGGAAAGCTTATGCTATAACTAAAATGTTTCTGTAACATAAGTGAAAGATACAATTACTAAATAAATAAAAATACGATATGAGGGAATTTCATATGTACAATTTTTACTGCTCTGATTTTTTTTCCCATGACCATCACACAAGTAAATCTCATGCAAAGATTATGATGCTAATAGTATCGAAAAAAGTTTATACCCAGCTTATATATCCGTTTTGTAGTATTATGTTTATTTTTTTATTGAAAAATGTTATGATTTTTTCATGTGCTATCTTGTATACTATACAAAAGTCAAACCACATACAAGCGTGTACCATAACGCTAAATAATTATTTTACTCACCCCGACTTGTTGAAAAGTGGCTGGGGTTAGGTAAGGTTAGAGGTTAGGTTAGGCCGACCCGGTACAGTGAAAATATATTGACACATCACTGACTAGACATTTAATGGTTTTATAATACCAAAAATATAAAAATAATTCCAATAATACCAAATTTTAAACATTATTCCAATACTTTTTATTTAGACCTAACTGGTTTCACCCTATCACGGGCATCTTCAAACATAGATTTTTGATGCAATGATAATTTCAAAAACATAGATCTTCAGACCACATAAAGTAAAACCGCGCAGGTCTTTATAAAAAATATGAGACTAAAGTTAAAAATTTGGTATTATTGAATCATTTAAATGGAGTTATTTGCACGAATTAATAGTTTCAAAATTATAAATAATTACTACACAATCGATGCGGTAGTAGATACAAATCGTCAATCAAAATCATCAGTAGCCATATAATAGTATTTTTTCTAAATTTATGATCAACTAAACTAACTAATAAAAAATCACTAGAAAAGTACAATCGCTTCCTCTGGAGGATAGGTATCTACTGTGATTACTCGGTTATAATTATACTACTTAAATATTCGCAATGAAATAACTACGTAAATAACTATGTTTACTACGAAATATTTCCACTAACGAGTGGAAACTTGCGTACAAACCTAAATAGCAAAGTTTCTCGATTCACTTCATAGAATCAATAAATTAGTCGGATGAAGCTCATTATGATTTAAAAAGGATCCAACATAACGTGCAATTACACTCATTACACAGAACATTCTGTTCGCAATACTCAAACACGTGATTGTGGGTTCGATTCTCACACAATTCAAGCATTGAAAAATTTTTATTGCACAATGTAACAAATACCTACCATTTTTAATGTTAATGAACCGTTGAATTCATATTTTTTTTATATAAAATCTCACGATATTAAACTCGTGCTGTAATAATAGATAAAGTTATTGTATAGGCCATTTCATTTTTACTGTAATGAATATAATATGTAAGTCACAAACTATGTGTGGAGTTTACACCTGAAGTCTTAGGTGTAAGTCACTTGTTATAGTCTTAGTAGTTAGTTACTAGCTATAAGCCCTAGTTGTAAGTCACTAGTCTTCTAAAATACATTATAGGTAGGCACTTTATTAGGTTGGTAGGAATTTGAAAATATACATTTAAAAATTTGATAATTTCAATGTACATCAGTTCCAAATTTACTACGGACGTACGTACATACTTACATAGGAAATTTCATAAAGTCAATAACATATATTAATGTTTTTTATGGTAATAATCATAAGTATACTTTTAGGTAATTATTTAAATTACGTTCTAGAAAATGACCACACTTGTTTTTTAATTTTTTTAATCTTATCACTGAATAAATAAACCCTAGGAGTGTGATCTAAACCGATTTGAAAGAAAACTGATGTCAACAAATCGCACTAGACTTTTCAACCAGTGGTGGCTCGTGACTTTTTAGTGTGCTAAAGGGATGTACGTACTTACAAAGGAAATTAATTAATTGTGTAATAATCGTGAAAAAATGTTTTTTTTTATAAATTAAACTTAATAAGATAACGTGACAACCTTTGGAAAACATACATGTTATAAAGTAAATATAAAATTTCGATGTTCAGAATTAATATTAATTTTAATTGTAATAATCAACTGTTGTTAATTAATTAACCCTCTCTTTTCGAAGGGGGGTTCGAATGTCACATCGAACTGAAGTTTTGGGCAATATCTAAGATAAAGATTACTGAAATATTATGAAAATGCTTTTCTCTAAGTATTCCCAAAGATAATGTCATGAACACGCTTTAATAAGCAAGAAAGAATGGGCCAACTACGTCACCCCTACAAATTGACCTTACTTCGGACACATCAGACATACCCACAGTACACTTCAATCGGTTACTGTATATAAAGCAAGTGTGCCGTGCTATATCGCCATACAGTGCCTCAGCGCCCCGAGCGGACTCCTCAGTTACTTGAACATTTAACAACTTGGAAACTGCTAACCATTTCAAGAACCTTCTCAATTGCGACCTCCGGCTATATAAAATATTTAATATTTAACATTAATTACCAGCATGGAAGAAATCTTGAAATTATCACGGTATATGGTAATTATAGCA
The DNA here is from genome assembly GCA_022651775.1 of Drusus annulatus. NCBI lineage: Eukaryota > Metazoa > Arthropoda > Insecta > Trichoptera > Limnephilidae > Drusus > Drusus annulatus. Next base: position 31,919 of record JAGWCC010000980.1, on the reverse strand, counting down.
TTCAAACAATGAAATAGAAAAAATACGTATTTGCATTAATTTATACCGATTTTCTGTATCTAATCACCATTTTCGGCTAATTATAAATTTGGCGGAGTGGTAAGATATTTGACCCTAAGCCCCAAAAACACTGGTATAAATCCAGGCATGGACTAAATACTACCTAAAGAAAAAAGTTACTGACGCATCGTTTCACAGTGTAAAATACATTCTGTGTCGTCCTGGTGAAAGACTTCCATTCACAAACGAAGCGTTGCTTGAAATGTCATAGACCGTGTTCTGTAACTAGGTCTTAATATCCGGCTTCCAACTTCCCGAAGATCCTCTTGCCCGTTTATGGGTTCCCGTTCCCGTTTATGGGTTTACAGGTCGGATACAAATATACTTATATTATAACATAGAAATTCAATGATTGCTTAAAACTTAGGGGATAATCTCACATCAGAGTGACTGTCGTTTAGCGCTACTTATCGGGTAGCGTTTATTATCTGTCACTATAGCTGAGTAACGCCAGTGAGGCTTGTGTTAAGTTTCAGCATTCAAAATGGCGCTTAACAGCACTTTAAAGCATTCTAAGGCAAGCAATACTACAAAAGATTTATTTGTTTATTTTATATACCTGAGGATGAACTACTAAGTTATGAACTTGACATTGCTTTGACTTGACTTGCTGCAACTTGCAACGCTCAAGTTCCAAGTGTTGCAAACTTTTCAAAGGAGGAATTCTCCGAGCGCATGGCATGCCAGATTGTTGAATATTAAATTTTGAATACATGAATAATAATATTATTTTCGACGACGTTGAAATCCAATACGTAAGGCAAAATAAATTTTTGACAACTCAAAACGAACTTGAGATATTTTTTTTAACGTACTGTCTTTTATTTATTCACGAATCTTCAAGTAGCCACTTACTTATAATGTATTTCAGTAGAAATTATTCTATATTTATAATGGGTTTACTTATTTCTTACAAGTCAAGTTATATCTAGTAATTTGTCACAGGTAACAACTAGTAATCTAATAAGATCGTTATTCACATATGTAGTCTATGATACTGCCTAACTAATTGACACTTACTTTTGAAATTGCATCGAGATTAGGGTGAAAAGGAGGTGATTATTTATATGATGAAATTGAAAAATCATTCAAAATATCTTCATTACAAAAGCGTAGGAAAGACTTTGATTTAATTTGCATTTTCAAAATTATTATTTGTGTAATTAAATCACCTTCTCTATTGCAACTCATCTAGTTGAACATTCCTTAATGTAGACTCAGAAACAATGAATTGTTGTTCCTCAATCATCACTCTACTCACTATGGGTATCATTCTCCACCGTCCAGAATGTCGAGACTTGTTAACTTAAGCCATGGTCTGGACATTTTTGGTGCCAGTCTAAATGATTTTTGTCATTCTTTACAACTCTACCAAAACTTTGACTTGACCTTGGCTTTGATTTGAATGTTCTTTCTTTTGTATATTTTGTCTTATTTTTGTCATTGCTTCATTTAATATTATGTATGTGCTGTTCTATCTCTGTTGCTATTTTTTTCCATTTTGTGGATTGTATTTTTTGTAATTAGACGTAAGTCTGTTAGTTTATAAATAAATAACATAAGCCTTAATAAACTTTGAGCAGTCTATAGATTCATATAATATAATGATACGACGGTAGATATAAAGGTTTAGCCTAAAAGCTCTTCTCTGAAAATCCATGGAAGGACATAAAGCAAGAACAGTCAGGATCCGACACAATATATGTATAGGCCGTAGGCTTATAAACTGTACATAATCGCAGCGCCAATACCACCAATAATGTATGTACCAACATTGTATGCTGTACGAGAATCATTGTTTATCAATAATCCACGCGCTAATTATTCCTGGAAACACGTAATTGGTTTCCTTTTTAGTTTGCATCCTGTTAATCATTCAACGTGTCAATAAATTTCAATCATAATAATGTCCCATTTGAGAAACCCAATTTATTTAAAATTACGTAAAATTCTTTAAATTGCTATTATTTATATTTGCGCATAAATCCATAGGAACTATTATTTAATTATTTTCGTAGAAAGCAATCAATTTGTAGTTTTACATATTTAAATAAATAAAAAAATAACTTTGAATGAGACCACAGATTTTATTTTATTTTTAATGACCGACTGGTTTCCCTTAACCTAAACATCATCAGGGTACAAAATTAAACTAAACAAAAAATACAAAGTCTGCGATTACATATACTTACACCTTCTCAGTTGACGTTTTGTCTCTTTCAATCCATATAATCTGTATCCTTATCTCTGTTCCTTTGTTATAATTTAAATGTTTTATATATATATGAATGTGAATGAAGCAAGGAGTGTGTGCCAAGACAGAGTTATATGGCGATCCGTTCTCTCTGCCTACCCTTGCGGGGAAACGGCGTGATGTTTTGTTAGTTAGTTAGTTGTTATTCTATTGTTTTCTCTCTGTATGTGTATATAACCGCACACTTTGTATTTTTAGTTTGGTTTAATTTTGTATCCTGATGATGCTTAGGCTAAGCGAAACCAGTCGGTCATAAAAAAATAATACAATATTCATGGTCTTATACAAAGTTATTTTCCAATTTTTTTATTATTTTTATCGTGCAAGAATGTAACATACATAGAAAACAAAGAAGTGAAAGCATATTGAATATACCCGCTAATAAATGAAAAGCTGTTCAAATCTTCACAAAGCTTTATTTTTTATCAACAATGCTATCAAAGATTCAAAGAACCGATCGATTATTATTATGACCGCAACGCATTCCGACAAGATCAGCAGTTATTTGTTTTTATATTGCCAGCATTATTTTCCAAATGCTATTTGTTCTAATACGCCTACCTTTATTGGAATTTTTTAAATACAGATAGATTCAGTTTCCACAAATTTTCATGAAATTAACCCTAGAATTTGACTTGCAAATTCGATTGGCGACTTAATGATTTGCTAGGCAAATGTAAATTTTCCGACAGACCGGTGTAGTGGAAATTTTCAGCAACATGTGTAAGTAGTTTTTAATATGTTTCTTAAAGAGAAAGACAACAAATTCAAGCCACTGGATAGGTACCTTCCGAGTTTCAAAATCGCATAAACAGATGTGAATGCAATGCGATGTTATGACTTATCAATTTGCAAAGGTTTGTACGAAATAAACGTTTTTTATAATGAAAGGGATATTGTCAATTGGTGGGTACACATTTTGTAAAATTTGAATCATGTTTTAGGCATTATACATGCGGAATTTATTTTAAAATCACATGCATTTAGAACGTTTCAGTGGTATTTACATATAAGCTCATAAAATCTACAGTTTATTGCAAGTGCTCATCGTCGCTTTGGATGCATTCGGTTCAATCGTATTTAAACAAAATTTACAAAAAGATTCATTGGAACCTTGCGAACCACCAAACATGAACTGTGTCTCAAGTTAATTCTTCACAAGGGCTCTTTGCCCATGCCCGTATTATTTAACTTCTAAGGTTAACAAAGGCGATCTCATAAAATGTCATGAAACAAGCACAATCACGTTTCAGCCTCGAATTACCTACTATAGTATAAACACGAAAGGGTCTTATTATTATGATGGACCTTTCCACAAAAAATACGCAACAAAGGTTCACGTGACGATGTTCAACTTCCAAGGAATTATTTTATACTGGCAAAGAATATAACATGTGTGAATGAGCATTTTAATTTAGTGAAATCCTGGGGGGTGTTTATTTTGACCGATTAAAGGCACGGTACTTATAAACTGAGAATACATTTCGATGCTTTCCATTGAATTTTCTGTAGATATTAATCAAATGAAGTGAAAAATCTCTTGATTATCCACACTTCAAATACATTAATTTCTTAATAGATACTATCCCTTGCAATCTCACACGGAATTACCAATAATACGTATTAACAAAGTGTAAATAAATTTAAACAAAATCCCAACGATGTCCACTCACTTGACATTTATATAGGTTAAGATAGGCAAACTACATATATGTTTGATTACATAATTAGCGCTTAGTCTACGAAAAATACATACTAAAATTATATGTAGAATTTTCCAAAAAATATCGATTTCATTCAACTCGTAATATTTAACAGACAAAACATGAATACTCGTATCTTAAAAATGCCTCGAAATTCTAAAAAATGCGGTAGACTTTTCCTTCTAGTTGGGTATTAACGGATGTCAGGTCATACGGGAACTAGGCGATGTCGGATAAATAAAAAGGATGTTTTCCGTGACTCAGTTCCTTTGAGACGACTTTATTTTCTCAGTACGCGGTGCGGTTCCGAATCTGCCCGTGCTTTTGATTCAGATGGTTTTTCGATTGGTTTTGTCATATTGCTTCATTTATTTTCGTTTAATCGAGAGGCTTGCACATTTTTCCATGGAAACTATATTCCTTATCGCTATTAAAATATATGTTTCACATATTTCACGGATATCCAGATATTTTTAATGATTTACCGGTGGACCCGCGGTACACGGTGACGACTCGCATTCCTGTGGACGGCGGTACATCTTTTTCTAAGTTATCTCGTTAAAATTATTTTGTCTTATGATTTATCATGTTTTGCTACCGCGTTATTCAGGTTAAGAACTCGAGTAAATAAACAATCATCACTATTATTCATATATTATTTTTGAATAAAATCAGTATATATACTGGAAGGCGATATCTTTTGCATAGTTATCTTCAAGGCATATAAGAAGGTATTTTTCGATTCATCAAAATGGGATTTATTTCTACTGCCTACAACCTACATACTTTTCCAGAAATTGAACAATATACGTATTCGAAGTTATATTCTACTTTACTAAGTATTAAACCACCTAGGACACTAATGATGAAAAATGAAGTCTGCAAACAAAATGAAACATGAAATAAAATAGAACTATAAAATACAATCAATGTAGTGTTTTTATACCAAGTGTCACATTTTAGTGTTCGCATTGTTCACTTGAAAAGGTTTTCTGCCCCAAACAAATAAATGTATAGTAAACAATATGAATGCGCGGTGGAAAAGTATATATTTATATATATGTCTATTATACATACAACAACATTCGGGAAACAACCCCAATTCTTGCGTAATAATAAAATTCACATAAATCGGGTCGACATTTAAAATTTGCGAAGAAACCACAATAGTGACTTATTCTATCGGCATTGAATTATTTTATGTTCGTACAAAATATTGGAAGGCTTCTGTTTCTCTTCAGATGTTCGACATCATTAAAATGATATCGACTCGGTGAATATGGAAATTAATGTGCCATAGGTGAAATTTTGTGTAGCTGTTGTATGTCAAAATTACGGTGAGTGAATCGTTGTGGAGGTCTAATTACTGCGGACGATATGTACGTACCAACAAATATTTATAAGAAATAACTAAATACCTACGCGTAATTTATGACTTCGCTCGAAGAAAGGTAAGAGCTCAGCTAATTTGTTTCGAAGATTATTCACGTTAAAAATAGATTAAACGTAAAAAAACCTGTATGTTTTTTTGGTACTCCCATATTTTCGGAGAACATTTTGGAAAGCTTAAAATAATTCCTAAATTTAGATTTGAATGCGTTTATTTTAAGAATGAGGGTGTTAAAAAAGCAAAAAAATATTAAATAACGATGTGTACTCCCAAAATAACTCTACCAAAATTTTGACTTGACCTTTGCTTTGACTTGAATGTTCTTTCTGATGGATATTTTGTTCTATTTTTGTCATTGCTTCATTATAATATTTTGTGTATGCTGTTCTTTCTCTTTTGCTTTTTTTCTCATTTTGTGTTATGCTATTTTTGTAATTGGACAATAGTCCGTTGGTTTATAAATAAATAAGTCCAAACCATTAATGCTTAATACAATGAAAATTTTCAACAAGTATTCTTGAAAATACAAATTGACTATTTCTTTATAAAACATTGAATGATTACTTAATAACACTCGTATCGGGATGAGTTCAATAAACATTCATGAACCGTACTAACAAAATCTTCCCTCAATTCATTTCTCAAACAAAAATAACGAGTTAAGAAAACAGTTTTTTTAATGCAGTGGTTTAAGGTTTCTTTCGTCAGTTTTTATGTTGGAATTCCTTCGGCAGTATGTTGTAATCCGTGTAAGCAATTTACACTAACGTTTCTAAGCTTCGTTTTGTTAGGCGTTGAGAGGCATGTGGATTTTTTTTTCTTCGAGTGTTATGCTCGTGGAGTCTTGATTGTATTTTTTTTATTAATAATTGATTTGTGTAAGTATGCGTCAGGTGATGAGTTATTTGTAATACTAGATTTCCTGTTTGGAAACTATTTTCAAATGCAAAACGTGTTTGAGTTTTACCATATAAAATTATTTTGGCGATCTGATAGAATTTTTTTTCTGAGTTACAAGGACAATGTCTAAATGTAGAATCAAGTAATTTATTCTCAATATGCCATTTTCAAAGTAGGCTTTTGAGAAACCAAATTTATTCGAGAAGATCACAATATTATTATAAACTTTGAATATATACATATTGCTTTTTTACATTAACCCCATAAAGGAAGCCTCGAGTGAAATAATTTCCCTCTCGGTCTATGTCATCTTTGGGGAAACTGTGTGCCCACGGTAGGTCACAAATATTATTTTTTTGTGGAATTGCATTTATATTTATTTAGATAATTTTTTTCCCCAGCAGAGCTTTAGAAATAAAATATTTTAGGTTTTTTTTTTAAATAAAGACAAACATTCCCGATTTTCGAATAACCTGACAATACTTGAATTCTTGCTACATAAACGCTTTTTATTTAAGAATATAAATATTGAGAATAATAAAGTTTTTAAGTTCGTTTCTACCGGTCACGCTCACGATTGCCCGTGACGTCACCCGCCTGCGCCAGTTACATTAAATGCCATTGTTTTAAGGCAGTCTTTGATTTCCAGTATTAACGAGTCACGTATAGTATTAACGCATATAATGTAATGTAGACAACAATGCAGTAATGTTTTTTTAGTGATACTATTTTAATAATGTGATATTCAATTACCCATAGCCAGTGAGACTTTGGTATTCCCATTTAGGAATGTCGAGAGGCTAAAATAAGCGGAATAAGGTAAGGAGAAGAGAAAAAAGGAAAGTTGGGATAGTTATGGCTACTTTAGACCTAAGCATGAAAGTAGCATAAGCCATTTCAAGCGACTTTTCGATTTCAATGGTGACATGCATCGAGGCGATTGTTTATTTGTCTTCGCCAAGTTTTGAATCCGTGACCTCTGGGTAAGGAACAAAGGAGTTTAATTTTCTTTCACGGAAATAGTCAGATTGGCAAAGTTGCTCTTAAATGACAGTTAACGTGTTATTTGTCTCAGTTCCAAGAAGTGTGAAGTTGTGAGGAATAAGATTAGTATTGCGCTACTATGTGATGATTTGGGACCTTTTTAAAGTTCATCTTCTTTAAACTGTATATTTAATGTTAACCAACCTTCTATGGTATATACCTAATTCCTGCCTGTGCATTGATTTATTATTGTTCACGCGATAAAAAAAAAATACAACAGCAAATTTCATTATTTATTTATTCATCTTAGGTTTGATCATTTCATTTTTTTGTTCTAATGTTAAAAATTTAATTAATAATTAAACAAACAGATATTGAAAACATATTTTCCCAGTAAAAAATTGTAAATTGATAAATATTTGATGACAAAATAAAACATATCGATTGTATTTAAGTGAAAGGCGTCATCCCACATTTTTTTGCAAACAAACTTAGGTTTAGTGGTTTAAACTACTGTCACATTTTACACTCTAGCAAATCTATGATTAGCGCCATCATTATTTTTTTGCCGTTGCCATTTAAAATAATCGCCCCAATTAACCACCGACTATTGGCCCGTTTAAGCATTTCATCAAATTATAATCAGGTGTTTATGTATATATCAATTTATTTAGCTCATGAAAGAAATAATGTTGTGAGTGGAAATAGGTGACTGGTTAATATTTTCTTTAATATTTACTGCTTTTGAAATGCTTTTGCAGACAGACAATCTGCTATGCAGAATATCTCTGTGAATGTCTACTGTAATTAGAATATCTGTCTTAACACAAATAGTCGGCTCTTAGCAGAATATCCGTCTGAAGTATTCAAACGATACAGAATGCATCAATACACATGTTTGGTTCATGAACCTGGTGAAATTGCAGCGTTGATCCTAAACTTGAAGACAAAATTAATTGAAATTGGTTTCTCGGATGTAATTACAAAATTTAAAAAAGGATATATGAAAGAACGAAAACAATAACAAAAGCAAATAACCAATTTTAAAACCAATGTAGAATTACTTGGGAGTACCCCAGGGATCAGTCCTTGGACTTTTTATTATTTATAATAATAATATGGTAAAAATATTTTCAAAGTGCAAAGTAAGACGATTTGCCGACGATACACTGATATACATAATTGGAGATAGTTAAATTACGAAGAAATAATCAATATTTTGAACAATGAACTGGAAAATGTATCAAGATGGCTTAAAATAAATAAACTTAAACTGAATACAAAAAAGACAAAATGTATGATAGTTGGACAAGACATGCAGTGAAAGCAAAATTGAAAGTGATCATGAAATTATTTAAAATGTAAGTGATATGAAATACTTGGGAGTTATTTTAGATGCAAAACTTACCTTTAACAAACAAGCTAAGTATACACAGTAGAAAATTGGGAAGAAGATCTTGTTTTTCAGAAGCGTACGTTAATTTTTTTTTTAAAACCACAATTACAATTTAGAACTCCATTATTGAGCCCTATTTGTATTATTGCTCAACAATCCTTTTCTTGTGTAATGACAGAGAACAAAATGAGTTTCAATTTCTCCAAAATAAAGCAATGAGAATAATACTTAGGAATACAAAATGGATATTAAAAAATAGCTAAAATGTCAGAGGAACTTAATTGGTTAACAGTGAAACAGATAGTGATATTAAACACAATGAAATTTGTACATAAAATAAGAAACAACTTGTTACCAAAATATTTTTCTGACAAAATTATTTACAACGTGAACATTCAGACATAATTCAAGGACGTGCAAAGAAATCAGACAACCAAAAAATAACAAATTCAATACGACAGTTTATTTTACAAAGGGATGAAATATTATAGTGCGCTGCCGGAAATCATTAAAAATTACACCGATGAAAAAGAACAACATAAAATCCAGGAATATATGCCACAATTATTAGTATATTATATAATATTGAATATTGTCAAATATTATTTGAGTTATAATTAGTTATTTTGTAAACTTAAATTTAGAAATAACTAAAATAAAACAAAAACAAGAAACTTCACCACAAAGATTTTTTGTATTACATAAGTACTTGCTTAAATTATATAGTGAAAAGAAACTGAGAGAAAAAGTGAATTAAAAACATAAATTAAAGTTAAAACCTATTTGTGAATCCCAAATAATTTAAGGCTTTCATATCATTTCTTCCCGAGATATTTCAGGTAACATTGCCACTTTCATTGCGCCTCAATTCTGCGCCAGCAGAACAGTAATATGGTACACAGTAATTTTTTTATAAAGAAAACAATAAATTTAAAATGCCATCAATAAGTTCCGAGATCTTCCAGGTGACACTGCTACTTTTATTGCGCTCCAATTGTGCGCCAGTTCCGCTCAGTTCGCGCCAAAACAAAAGTGCCCGCGCCTTGGGAAAAGCGCGCGGGAAAGTTTACAATTTGAAAAGTCAAGAAATATCTGCGAGAAAGTGCCGTCGTTTCGGTCGTCGGGCGGCGGTCGATAGCGGCGCGCAGACACAGCGCGGCGGGGCGCCTCGACGGGCTGCAGCGGGGAGAGCCTGCGCCGAGGGGCGCTCTCGTCGACACTTTTACTCGGTGGCGAGACTGCGGCTCCGCAGCGCGCTGCGGCTGAAGGTTGTGCCAACGATCGCCGCTCGAGGGATATTCCCAGATTCAGGGAAAATTTTAACGAGCGATTATATTCGATAAGGAATTCTTAAGGAAAATACTCGTATTTCGACATTTATCGCAATTTAATGCTCGGCTTCAATAAATTGAACATCATAACATACTCACATAAATACATCGAAACAATATTTAAAAAATTTAAAAAAAAAATCCAAAATAAAACGTAAATGTAACGTAATAACATAAATACGTTTTCACGTTACTATCAGCATTTTTTTAAAATATGTTATTTTCAACTTACTGAAAAAAATATCTTTAACTGTTTAACGCCTATATTTGTGAACTATCATATCAATAGCGTTTTACAAAGCTAGAAAATAACTTAATATGGTTGTTAAAATTAACAAAACCTAATGAAAACCCATTTATTATAGTAAGATTTTAAGTGGTTTTGAGAATTAGACATGCGCTTAAACTTTTTTTTTTCATGAATTTAAAAATAAAATCGAGCTTCTTGCTTTGATGATAATTTTCGTTTTATTCAAGTATTTTCTTGATATTAGGGTTGTTTTCGTTAGTTTTTGTCTAAATTCTACCCTTAAAAAAAAAAAGACGTGTGGAGAATAGTTCCCCCTAAAGCCGAAAGCCGAAAGTAAGCGTCGCAGCCTGGGCGCCGCGGACCACCACCGCCAGGCTCGTACAGAGGCTGCGCTTCGCAGTGCGGCTCGGCACCGCGTACCCGACGGACGTGCGTCCCCTACCGCGCAACGGCGTCGCGACGCCTCAGTGTCCGATTCGCTCGTACTACCATAATACCGTACCTCAGAGTGTCACTCGCTTTCGCAGTGACACACTAATCCGAGCTGGAAGACCAGGTAATTTATGAATGATACGCACACACTCGAAACATTAAAAATTACAAAAACAAACTTTTCTTTTTTACACAATTTTTTAGCGACTTTTATTACATAATGACATTTTTGACACTTTATATTTAAGGAAGCAACTTAAAACTCCTAAAAATACACTATCCACTTAATTATCTTTAATGTTAAGGTCTTATCTTTTAAGTTATAACTTTTTGGGGTTCTTTTTTTAAGTTGGTACTTTTTTACTTATTTGAATTTCAACAAAATTCACGCTTAATATGTTTAATTTTAAGTTAAAATAATATGATTACACGAAGATTCGATAAAAACCTTGAATTCATTTGTCTCGTTCATCCCGTGCAATCCCTTAGTCTCCGTGTGTCCGTAGTGTTTCAAGGACGCACCGAGTTGTTTGCAGAGCGGGAATATGAATCGCGCTCCAGCCTAGTGGTCGGGGGAGGAGTACAAGCAACTGCTTGCGATGCTTTATCTCTCAATAGGGTTGCTGTCGGAACAAACCTGAATGTTCAAGGGCAAATGATCAAAGTTTTCAGTACTCACTTCTATCGCCGAAAGCTGCGACAATCTCACATTACATTTCTAATTAAAAGTCAATTTCTTCTAACATTAAAATTTAGAACTGAAAATATTTTGCAAATTTAATATAAATTTATTATGATGATGAAGGACAAAAATTGATTTTTTCAGGGTTTGGTAAGAGCTATTTATAGTTATTTACTTAGTTTATAAGCTTTGACTTTCTTTTTAAAATTTAACCTCGCAGTTTATCTTTGCATTTAAAATATTTGACGAATACTTATTACAAAGTGGTAAATCCATCAGTTTTTCTTCTCTCTGAATTTTATATGCCAACACAACTTTTGCAGTTTCCAACATCATTTCTTTAACGAGATATAGAGTTTTTAAATATCATTTAAAAAATAATACAAGACCCCATATTACGCAGTAAGAAAAAAATAAACGCTGTAACTTGGGCGAAGCTGGGTAGTAACTACGAGAAATTAATAAAATCAATCTTAAAAATTTCAAAATATCTTTAAATATTTTAATGCTAACGTTTATTGAACAATATTTCTTTATTATTGTTTCCATATTTTCTTAATCACAAGCTTAACCAGTATTATTTCATTGCTAAGGCCAAGCGCGCACTGCGACTTAGAACTGCGCACACAAATTCGCCGACTTGGTTTACGGCACGACCACGGTTGGTTTACGGCACGACGGTTTGGTTTACGGCACGACCACAAGTGCACCGAAATACAAAGTCGGGTCTACCAAATCCTACCACGTTCATACTGGTGTATGGCCATTGTAGCGGATGCAACTGTAATGAATGCACCGGTGGCTGGTGTACGTGGGTCGTGCACCTGCGGCTAAACTGTCGGACATGGTCACTTTAGTACTGCCCCATCATGTAAGAATGTGCAAAACGTCGTCCCCAATATTGCCGGGATGTAGCGTCGATCAAGCTTTTCTGTAAAAAGTACTATTTTGTACAACACAAAATAAAATATATCGGAAAAGTTTAGTATATCCGTCTTTACATTATCTCCAAACAAACATTCTTTTAAAGAGACTTTTTTATGCAGAATAAAAGACCTGTGTATGAATGGAGAAAGGAAAATATAGCCAGATGTTAGGTCTGTGGTCCTGACGTTGCCAGCAGTTAGTCAGTTTATTGCGTGAATCATTGGTCCGCTGAGAGCTCCGTTGTAACCTCTCGCTTTGTCACATGCGTCGTTTGTGAGAAAAGGGAAGCGGTATGCTTTGTATGAAATAAGGGCTTTTACCCATTACAATTTTACGTGACGAAATACCAAAGACACAGTGCTGAAAAAAAAACAGATACTTATTTTACATTCCTATGGCATCGTGTTGATGAAAAATAATTTTAATCAATTTTCGGATGCAGGAGGTGGGGGGGACTATATCACCCCCTGCTTAGGAAATATTGTGTGGCGGAAAAAAATAAATAAAGAAAAACAAAAAAGGAATCAAATGGATTGCAGTACTCGCCATCCCTTATTCTTCTGTTTTTTTTTAAGAACCACAGCTATAGCCATTTTAGCAGTGTTCCGATTCTGAATGGAATTCTCTCAAGAGGAAAATGAAGAATCTTTTTTTCATGTTTATATAATGATTCATGTTTATATCGTTATTTTCTCAAAGATCTCCTGTGTGGAATTGCAAATTTCTTCGAACTTCCTTATGGCAGTGTATTTTCAAGACCTTAAATATGGCGGAACGCTTATATATTGCACACCTCCACAGAAAATAATAAAACCAATACCCAAAACAGCTTTCTTTATAAGGGAATGAAATGTTTTAATGCGCTTCCATCAAAATTATACCAACTAATAAATTTAAAATAGCCTGTAAAAATCATATATAATAAAATACATTAGCAATATCAAGTAGTATGTAAGTTATTATTATTAAATACAAGGTATATGAATTATAATAAGATACAATGTAAACTTTGATGATCAAGTAACTAAAATAAAATAAATAAAACTATACTAAACAGCACACTGGAATCAAAACGTTATTATTATGGTAGTTTTAATAATTGCATTATTCATCCATATCACGTATCTAGCTTTGATTACTATGGCAAACACGCATTCGTTTTCATGAGATCCGCTTTCAAACGTCGCAGTAGTAATTTTTCCGCCGCTGGTCTTTATAATTTCTTGAGACGGTAGAAGTTTGGTTGTGCCAACTGTATAATTCCCAAACTACAAATCTCATACAAATAAAGTAGACGTGGTCAAAAAAATTAAATACCGTCAATAATTTTATTCTAACAACCCTTTCACATAATGTTCAAATCTCCGCATTTTTGTGGTGTGTAGCAGAGTTGATAAAGTGCTGGAAATTGCGATATATCCGCACTTAATTTATATTAGCTAAGTCGATATTCTTACGCGGTATTTCCTACAATAAAGTAATCTGATTCTGATCTTCCTCACTTCTATAGTCCTTTATCGCTGCGTAGGCAAATAAAAGGAAAAAAATGCGTCTTCAAACGTAAATGACAAAAAAAATATCAACCACTCTTTTTTAGCAAGGCAAGACTTTTAACTAGATTTAAAAAAATAAAATCACACAGGCATCCTACTGTCTGGAACTAGATCCGGTATATGCCACTCTCTGTCAAAGGAACGTAGTGAGGCGGAAGGAAATGTAAGACGGAAATATGAGGACGACAGGTGGGAAGTAACTAATTATTCGTATCTAGGGATTAAAGGTAACCATCGTGATAATCTTTCACCGGTGCTATTTTGAAAACATCCTCCACCGCCGAACTTTTTTTCCGAATGTGCTTTTTTCTCTCCGTATACCTCTCGCGTTTTTCTTTTCCCCTTCCCTTACTCATCTACGTCTTAGTTTTTTTTTATTCTCGCGTTCAGTAAAATAGTTGATATCATAGCTCAACTGTTGGAATATTATTTTTCAAGTGTATTTTTTCAAATTAACCTAGTTTTGCATTTAGAGATAACTGTTTTTTTTATAATGTTTCTTTGAAAGGTTTCTATTATAAAGTACGTAAATATTTTTACTAACATTTTTTTTCTAGAGATTCAAATTTATTTTTAAAAATCTTTTGATTATACGTTAAATATAATAAACTTAAAAAAGGGTAAGTCTCCTTATCAATAAACAAAACACAACTGTTTTTAACGAACATGTTAAAAAAATCGAATTCAATCGATAAAAAGCATAACGTTTAAAATTATTATGGATATGACTTCCATTCAAGTTGACATAGAGTGATATCAGGTTCTTGGGGAAGTGAAAACTAAACTATTACTCGTCCGCAACAAACAAGCTGCGTCACTTTTAATGAAGCTTCGTGTACATACTAGAACGGCCCCTGGAGCGGATCGATCTGGGCATTTCACTTCGATTTTGAAGGCTGCTGGTTCGATTCTCTTTGCAACGCAAAATGATGTAAATTGATTCATCAATCAATTAAAACTGTTATTATAGTCAACTTTATTTTTTTAATGTTGATTACAAAATCACTACTGATATTAAGGGTCAGAACCCAAAAATACATTATTTTTGCTTTTCTAAAGGAAGCAATACTATGAATGATTAACCCGTTAATTCTATATGGGTAGTTAGAAAAATATCAAAGGTTTACAGTGAATACAAACCTTAAACAGTATTTTTTTTTTTAATTATTGATGAAATACACAGTAGAAATTTAGGAAAAACTGCTTTTGCTGGTTTTCAAATTGCAGTTTTTACTGACATTGTAGTATATTTTTTATGGAATTTGAAAAATTACATTTAAAAAAAAATCCTAACTGTGTATACGGGAGTATGGAATTAACAGATATATCATTTGTAGTATTGCTTGTATTAGAAAGCCAAAAAGTTATGTTTAGCGCCATTTTTGAGTGCTGAGGCTTATAAGGAGAATGTATTAGTATAACGCCTAGTGCTTGGCTATTTACATTTGCTCATCAAACCAAGTTAAAGTTGTTTCAGGCTAGGTTTTGATTTTAATTGTTTTTTTTTCTCACTGGGGCGAAACTAAGAGTGTATTTCTGAAATTAAGCACAACATATATATTTATAATACTATGAGTATTTTCCTTTGTTAAATGTGAAAAAAACTAAATATTTAGTTGCCTTATCCGGGTATCCATCTCGTAATATTGAGCTTAATGGCAGAATCGTCCGGTACTACGGAAAAAAAATGCACGTGACTAACGAAAAATCATTAATTTTAATGTTTTGCGATATTATAATTAATGTTTTCAGGGTTTAATAGAACCACTGTCTCCGGGTTCTAGGACACCCGTGTGACGTAATACGTGTATCCTCATACACGTTAATTTAAAGTTTAGAACACAACGCGTGTAAAAATCACCGTCCTTTAAAAATGATAAAATATGTGTTATGTTATTGTGACCATCAACTAACCTTTTTTCGGTCCGGAGTACAGATTGACTGTAATACCACAATTCCAGTGGTGTGCCAGAACTATTTTAAGGAGATCAGGCACTCAAGTTATTAACACAGTTTAACCTCTATCATCATATTAACAACAAAATCATTACTTTTCTCCTTTTTGGTTTAAAAATCATTTTAGTTAAATTTATTCATACTCATTTTTAATGCATCATTGTGAAGTTTTATCAAAACAGTGGGAATGTAATAAGGTTTTTTTTTCTAATAATGTGAGTAAAAGAAATCTTCTTTTGTGGAAAGCATTGCAAAGCGAAAGGAAAATTGTCAAAGAAAAAGGTTTCAATGGTTTTATAGGATCATTGTACTTACCTTGATTGTATCAATAGAATCATGGCGGTTGCTAAGTTCCAGAAGACCTCTTGTGAGAAGATAATAACATATTATATAGAATGAGGCTCTAGGGCTTATCTTTATTTGTGTTTTCAAAGATGTATTGATTCCTTGAGAAGCTGCCTTGAGGGGATTTCGGCAAAAAATTACAGTATAAAAGTGTTAGATTTATTATTTTTTATGTTAACGTTCGTGGTAGGTTTGAAGATTAATACAAACAACCAGGATATGAGCAAAGTGTGAGCGTATGTTAGGCTACGAAACTTAGATTTGGGCTGGGTATGGTTAAGTTAGGATATTTTCAAAGGTAAGGGTCAATGTTTGGGTTCATGGAAGGTTTAAAGGTTCTTTCAACGATGTTGGTGCAAAGCGTGGGTTTACCATAGGTTGGGTAGGACGCGTTGGGTTAAGTTTGGTTTACTAATGGTACTACGTTATGTTAGGTTAGGTTCAAATTTTCACTATGGGCGTTAATATTAAGTTAGGAAGTAACACTGGGATTGTGGGTTGGATCCATTTCATGTCAGGTTAGGGTAGTTCAAGTACTCACCACGAAACGTAAATCACTTGTAAATAAAATAAAGATGCCTTACATCACAGAATATATAATACTCGTATATACATTCACATTTTATATTAACATCGGCGAACAGTACACACAAATTTTGCAATGATATTATTTAACAAAAGAAAGCAAAATAGCACAAAAATTCCTAGAATTAATTTCTAAGACTGGAT
Source organism: Drusus annulatus (assembly GCA_022651775.1). Classification (NCBI taxonomy): domain Eukaryota; kingdom Metazoa; phylum Arthropoda; class Insecta; order Trichoptera; family Limnephilidae; genus Drusus; species Drusus annulatus. The sequence goes on along the minus strand of JAGWCC010000980.1, from coordinate 15,027 downwards.
CGACATAACAACCACTCTGTGGATCGCTTGCTAGTTTTTTATCTGTGTTATTTGTGATATCGTTGATGTCAGTTACGCGTGTTGTGTTATTATGTTGTTTTTTTATTAACTAAACCTTCAACTTGTATCTCAACAAGAATCGTAATAGATAGATGTTATTGAAATCAAAGAATCTGACCCTTCATGATAAAAAAGGACTGATCATTTTTATATTTTTTACAATTATTAATTTAAACTAATATACTCAAGATGAGCTAATATTGAATCTGCATTATCGTTCGGTTCTAAACCGTTTATTAAGAAAGATATATCGTCGTTGGAAAATGATTAGAATATGCAGTTTTTATTTCTGCCTCGAATGCTTGATTCTGAAGACTTTTGTGGTCCTTCGGCCATCTAAAATATATTTAATATTTCCGAGAAGGCTTGACTCAGGCGAAACAAGTTTGGAACTTTTTTTTAGCTTTTTGTCGCTCTAGGTAACTCAGTAAGAGCATTGAGTTACCCGAGTAAACTTTTTTTTTTCATAATCCAACCAGGTACTGAAGACATATGAATTTTATTGTAAAACAAAAAAAACTTTCAATTCCTCAAAATATAATATTATTTTAATCTTTGAAGTTTGTTTTTTTAAACCCCTTTCTACATTTACCTTCGAGGGTTGATTTGAAAATTGTTTTAGAATATTTGCCTGTTTAAAAAGGTAATAATGTTAGTGTCGGTGTATTTTTTTTCCGGTCCCATCAAGCACTTGTGGCCGGCGCTAGGAAAATGCGTTTTTTTCTTTATTTTTAACATTCTACACCTTTTAACCTCTGAACTTTTTTTAAATATGTAATCTTGATTTTTGTTTTAATATTCTGTATTCATTTATATGAACAGAAGAAAATGTATAGTCCATTAGGGTGTTTATTACTTGTAATATTAAAGAAATATAGACCTTAATGTTATCGGTCTCAAAACTAACCGTTTTTGGCTTATGACTTATAAATTATGGTTTAGTGCCTTGTGCTGGATATTTGCGATTTTCCAGAACACTTTTAGTTTAGAAATATTTTGTTTTCAACTACTGTTTTTTCGTCTTCTGGAAATTCGAATTAATTCGCGAACGCCCCTGGTAACTACTACAAATAAAATTGAATTCTAAAATTATTTATAGATTATACTCGTAATCATCTAATTATATACAAAAAAATAGTACACAAGTAAAAAATTACATTAGATGTGCATATTTTTTGCACAGAAATTCAACAAGAAGTTGTTGTGATTGCTTTATCCGTGGCTAAGGATATTATTAATATCCTAATTAGTTTTAAATTATAAATCCATTGGTCTTAAATTCTTTAAAGAAATCTAATTGGGATACGATTGTGTCTATTGAAATGGCAATATCCTTAATATTCATCATTCTTTTGTGTATAAAATCACGTGTTTTGTGGTACGGCGATGACGTGTTGTACTTTCGTGGGTTTTTTTTTTGTCTGATAACAAATTGGCTATTCATAAAAGTTTTTTAGTTCATTTACTATCGGATGAAGGGGTCGCTACCTTGCGTGCTCGAGTACTTCCGGAACGGCACGATTACATTGACCTGTACCTACTCAGACTGCGTACGTAGATATTGTGTTATTTACTCATCTTACTATCCGGTTTCGCCCCAATGTTATTTCCTGAAAACCCTGAATTTGATTAATATCGTAACATATGTAGTACACACGTTCCGAATTCTACGTGTTGGCGCAAACTGATTTTCACTATCCACGTCCAGCTATGGTCAAACATTTTTTTAAAATAAAAAGTGGCAAATAATTGCCTCTTGACTTATTTTTCCAAAGTTAAACGGAAACTTTAAAGCTTCAAAGCTCAAGACATAAATGTAAAAATATTTGCGTTGATCGAAAAAATTCAGACAAAAAAAAAACTATGCAAATTTCTTGACGCCAGAACTCACTAATTGAAAAAAATATTGCTTTTAAATTAATTAACTATATTATTAGTCCGAAAACATACCAGATTTTTAAATAAATCGTCATTTTAAAGCTACTGGAAACAGAACCTTATTTAACGTGAACCAGATGTATAACGATGACCTGAGAATTGCTGCTTTCTTTTACTGTAAATGTGTTCCATAGGTTTATTCTACTAAGGTGTGTTTCTATTCCAAATGTTTTTTTGATTGGTAGATTTCCAACTTTTTATACGCTCTGCTCAATTTCAATAGACGAAATGCCCAAACAATAGCCTCACAGCTTATTTTTTTCCTATTTATGTATTATAATAACAGGTATCTACAATTTTTTTAATTATCTTATATTAAATATTTATGCAATATTTATGTTCCTGTGACTTGTCCCAGTGAGATAGGCAAAGCCAAAACTGCTGTATAAATTGAACATAGATAAATAAATAAATAATACTCAGTTTAAAAAGTACCCACTTTTGTAGCAATGGTAAAATTGGAAGTTTTCAATTAATGTTATAATTTTTTTTAAATATCAATATTTTTAAATCCTGGCTACTCTTTACACAAAACAAATTGGCACTGTTTGACGCACTTAACTTTGCATTCGGTACTGTAAATAATCTGTTCGGTTCGTTAGTTCTTCGTTAGACCGCCTGCAAAGTTAAGCATGTCAATTTGTAATTAAAATCCACATTCTCATACCGCAAAACTTATTTTCACGAATAATCACCCCTAAAGTTTCGCCATATGAGCGTGAAAGGAGGTATGCATTGGGTTGTATATAGCGTTGGGATTGCTATAGTAAGTGACATATTTATGTAATTTATAATACATTTAAAAAATATGGTATTCTTCAAAAGGTGCCTAGTTTTTATTTTTACTCTAAAAGACTTAGGTTGGAGTGTTTCAAACTTCCGTCGCATTTGACATCGTCACAATTTAACGACTACCGCCAATTTTAAAGTATTTTAATGTTTCCCGTTAAAAGTCAATTCAAGGCCTGTTTCAAATTTTGAACACATTGCAATCAACTGACAAAAGTAAAAACATGACCGTTATATTTTTAAACTTATTAAAATTTGTTAAAAAGCTGAAACGGACCGACAATCGGCGTTAGACGGGGAAGGATAAAATATATATTTTTGAAAATACAATGATGCTAATCATTGAATTGTAACGATGGCGATGTCAAAAGTGACGAAATTTTGTAACAACCCGCACTAATAATGTTTTTATTATTTTACGCCTTATATTCAGTTATTATGATAACGTGTGCGTACTTGTATTGCGTAACTGCCTGCTCACATTTTATATTCGTAGATACATAATATTAGGTTAATACTCAAAGAAAATCGGATTACCCACGAGCATCCCCTCGTGACAGCCGCCTAATAATATGTTGGAATTTAATATCTTCACACATGATTTATTATATATTTACAAATATTTCCAATTGATAAGCATGTTCATGGAACACCTGTATCACGGGTGGTGTTATATCGAGGAAACATTTCCAAAACAATATCTCTAGCCAAACATTTACAAAATACCTTTATATTTTCTATATAACTTAAATATACATTTTTTTTTCTAAATACTCGTACATTACAATATTATTACTTGAAAAATCACAGGGTGTAACTTGACTTGCCAAAAAAATATTACTTGCTTTAATCTACCCATTTCAAATATAGAATAATATCCGTTCAAATACATTACAGGTAGGTACTTAATTAAGTAGGTGGAGATTCTAAATAATTCATATTTGCGCCTTTGAGGTGAAATATCACAAAACTGCGCTATTTAAGTTCACTTTTATTTTTATTTTTATATGAATACCGCACAAGAGTCTCAACTGCTCTCAACCGTCTAGAGCCAGTGAGACTATGGCATCCCCAAACAGGGTATCATTATTATTCGTTTATAATTTTTAAAAGTTCAACTATATTTTGAAAGTTCACACTCGTACGTACGTATTCATTAATTAAGGAAATTATTTATAGTTATTTAATGCTTAACAATGTAAAGCTTACATAACCCTAAAAAATGTAATGTACAAAATGGGAATGTAATAAAATGAAAGAAACAAAAATTTAATAAATAAAATAAAATAATTGTTGTTGGACTGAAATTATTGGGAAGGGAAAGAGATGGGGAAGAGGAACGTTGAGAAGTACCTGACTGTTCAGATCTATATATACAGATCTCATGCAGTTTCTTTTATGAAGTCGAAAAACAAGTTTTAAAAATGCTGTATGCAAGCAATGCATCTATTTGAATACTGTGTTTGACGCAACTTTCGCTCTGACATCCATTTTATTATAAGTCAAAATAGTAACCAAGTTTTTTTTGTGGTATTGCACGTCGATTTTAATTAGCGCCTATACAAATCCGCGAAATTAATTTGGCATTAGAAGAAAATCCTTGAAACACAAACCAGTAACACGGAACTTAGATCAGGTCAACTTATGAAATATTCAAACAAAATCTGTAATAAGCCATATTTACTAGTAAATTTATATTTACTAGTAAATTTATATCGAAGCAAGTGGAAGCGACAGTAACTTATTGCCTTGTAAAACCCTTATTTATAAATCCCACAAAATGAATGAACATTTCTGTACTTATCGTAAGCAGAATAATGAATATTATCTACACTAGCTTGTACAGAATGTTAAGTGATACATCAAAGCTTTTGACGGAAATGTTGCTGCCAGCTGAAAATAGCTGATAGTTTCAGGCAGAAAAAAATTGTGGATTTTTAGTCTCACCTTCGTGAGCTTTCAGCCTGACCGAGAGATTCAAATATTTTTTTCTCAACATTGTACACTCCTCTTGCACGAAAAATATTCAATTTTCGATAGATTTTTTTATTCTTTATAATATTTTGTAAATTCCGTTATTATGAACATATTTTTTCTGCACCTGAAAGTAAAAACCAAACGTGCTATCCGAAGGGGGGTGACGTAGTTACCCCATTTGATCTTGCTTTACAGCGTTTTCATGATATAATCTTAGGGAAATTGTTTTTCATAATACTTAAAGAGAAGTATTTTCATAATATTTCAATAATCTTTATCTAAGATATCGAACAAAACTCTCGTTCGGGGTGATATTGGAACCCCTCTTCAGATCGGAAGTGTTTTCAGGTTTATAAAAATTTAAAAGTTTTTTATTTTACAATTACATCCAAATAAACCACCCAAAGGTATGTTTCAATGTTATTGTAAAGGCGTTTGTGTTAGCAATATAACAAAATATTAAGTCACTAATGTTTAATGTTATATTGTAGAGCTGAACCGCTTATTCGTAAATAGTACATATACCGTAGATTTTCTTCAAATTGTACCAGTCTGAAGATGCCCGTTACAAGATAGACCCGGTCCGGTCTTAATAAAGAGTGGAACAAAGTTAAGCATTTGGTATTATTAAATTATAGATCTTATGACCGTTTAATATAGCTGAGTGGACAAGGGCGTTGGATTCCCATCATTCTTCAATTCCTCTGCTAGCTAAGTTCTCCGTCATTGCACAAGCAATACTTTCCGCTTATTATTATTGCAGTGGAAGTTTTTCAAATATTGTCAGGTTATTCGTAACCCGGAAATGTATGTTTTTCTTTATTAAAAAATATGTATATTTACATTGCGTACCTATGTAGGAGGTGGGTACTTATCTTCCAGACAGGTCGTGGAAAATTTTCCTATTGAGGGTTGCAAGCGAGCTGCAGCCATTGTAATTAGAATTAGGGATCTTCAAAGGAAGCTTCCACTCTGTGATTATTGTAACGCAAAACCGTTATGACCTGGGAGACAATCGAGCCTCAATCGCCTAAATTAAGATGCTAATTGTAATAAGAGTTGGAAGCGTTGCATGAGATTATTTGTTCTGCGCCTCAGTGTTGTTGCGTTTTTAAGTGGCACACAATTGTAAGTATTCATACTACGCGAAACCAGCAGGACTACGACACTCCCTCCAATTTAAAGTTTTGTGAGGCTGAATGGAGTAGGGGAGGGAAAAATAGTTATGAAAGGAGAATGTTGAAAAATACATGTTTTTCCAGATTTGGTCACTGAACAGAATAACTAAGGCCATTTATCTTTTCATTGACGTGATACACCATAAAGCTCTATGCACAAGAGGCAATAAAAAAAACAGTTGGACACTTAAGTTGCTCCTCTGTCCATTTCAATAGCTATCCGCATACGACGCAACTTTTAGAAAACCAGTTTTCAACGCCAACGCAACCCGCCCCTCGCAACTCGTAAGATTAAAGTAACTCATGTATTTTCTTGGTAAGTAAAGAAACATTTCCGTGATTTTTTCACGTGTAACAACTAGTCAATAAGAACAGTAAAAATAATGGATTATTTTTTATTGCGCCGTTTTCGTGAATAATCACATAATATATTGCGTATCAATATGTATTTCTATTATATACAAGAGGACAAAATAGCCACCATCTAGAGATGACTTTTAGATGAACAATTTATTTATTTTTATAGAGTTTATTATAACTAAATTTATAATGCAGTTCGTAAGAGTCAGATCTTTAATGCATTGCCAATGGAGCAATAGCATATGTAAACGATAACTAAAATTTTAAATAATTAAGGCGTAAATTGAAATACGTCAAATTGACATACACATTTATTTAAAAAAGTATTTCTCCTGCCTTGAAAATTGTTCCATTTATCTCTTTATGTCATTGGCTTAAACTGATGTGTGTATCATACAGAAATGTTTCTTTCAGTAAAATGTATCGCCCTTTTAATTATTTTCATTTTAACCTCATTTATCAAAAGAGGCCTTTATCTTTAGAAAACTTGATGTACTTTCAATTTTACAAATATGCATTTCTTAACTTCTGATATTTGGGACATTTCATAACAACCAATCTAACCAATTGGGAAACTATACAACCAATTATCTTAAAACAACTTTAACATTGTAAAGGGTTGTTTCTTTTGCCCATCATTTTTATTATAGTGTTTTTTATAATTATTTTTTTTATAACTGTCAGTCTTACATTATGTTAATGTAAATTGTGCTTGCTAAAAGGCCATAGTGAACATAAAATAAATCTATCAATTGAGTCGTGGTTTTAGTCACTTAGTTAGAGTAACACAACATTTTATCTCAATGAACTATTTCCAGATCCAACTCATTGATGAAACAGGAAAAGCACTTTAGTTTTTCAAATTCAAAAATGTTTAGACTTTAGTCAAAAATGAGTTAAATAAGTCTGATCAGTTTTCTTACATCAGTCGCCCTGGGACTCCTGCCTGACTTCCCAAGACTCCTTTGCTGCCTTCCAGCCGTCCTAAATATTTCTGTTCAGTTTGTAAAGCTTATTCTTTGGCCATCCAAAATTAGCGTGCTAGGACCTGAAATCTTATATTTTTTGTAGTTCCAATTCGTGGGCTGCTGGTTGGCGACTCGGGGTCAGACCTTGATATTGGACAACCATCATGGTCAATAGATTTAGAGCGTCAAGCGTTAATTATCATAGAAGAGATCAAACAAATTAGTGACTATTTACATCTTACGACAACCTACGAGTATAGGTACCGCACGGTGCATAGCTTGTGTTAGCGCAGTCGTAATCTCGTAATGGCATTCAGATTATGTGGAAACAGAGATAATAAAAAACTTCATGCTTTTGATCTATTATGTAGAAATGCTGAGGTCGGTCTTATTGATTCACGACCAAGAACTTTTTATTATATAAAAATATGCGTAGTAAATTAATTAACTAGACTATTGAATGATTACCTCGAGCCGTTGTGTTCCATTCTAAGCTGGTAAAATGTTTCAAAGTTTTATGTATTACATGTACGGCACAACACGTGCCATTGTCAAACAAGTATCTGATAAAAAAAGTACATTCAAATTTGTAAGTGAGAAGGAAGTACACAAGAAAAAAAACTTTAATTAAAAAAAAACTAAATTGAAGGTATTGCTGAGTAGAAACAAAGAATAAAATGAAATAAATTATTTGTGTTCCAAAAGATAAAATAGATTTTAACGTATTCCTATAAAGTTAATTTAACGTAGTAGTTAATAAATCGGTTGCAGTACGCGAAAACAGACAAAGGATTTTATATTATTTGAATCGTTTTTACAAAAAACTTATTATTATTTTTAGGCAACGAATTTTGATTTAAGATGTTGTAACCAGAGTTGACCTGAATGCAGTACTTACATAGATGCATTGCAGGCTAACAGCATGTTTTAAACTTGTTTTTTGGCTTTATAAAAGAAAATTCCAGTGAAATTTAAAAAAAGTTTAATTTTTTAAATAATAAATATAACACGTTATTTTTTTTCGAATGCATATACCTAGTGTTTCGCTTTTGCTAAAGGTAATAGATAGGCGTAAACAGACAAAAAATCTGTTTCTCAGTGACGTTTGACAAAGACATCACTGTTGAAAGTAAATATATAATGGTGTAATTCTATATGTTCCATATAATACATTTTTAACATTTTTTTAGCTCAGATTTGGAATTTCTTCTAAGTACTCGTAGATTCCTATTTTCTGCCAAAAGGCCTATCCGAAGTTTATCACTATCAATCAATTCTTTTAGTGCATTGCGTGGTACTTCATAATTAATCGCAATATTGTCATTCCACCAGGTCTGACTAGAAGCTTTTTTGCCTAGGTACTTTCATAGGCATTTTTAGCGGCAGTGCTTAACAATTTAACGACGACGCATACAGCTCGTCGAAGGCGTCTTCATAAAGACTGTATTTGCTTCTCGATTTTTCGTAGTGCTCAAGGCAGCTACTATATTTAATAAGTATTTTTTAAGAAATGAAGCAGTTGCAAAATAGAACATGATTTGCGATATACTATGCGTTATTCATTTTATAGGATCCAAAGCTCTCCGGACACTTTACTCTGCGGCCGTTAGACCTATTGTTTCTAGACGCACGTCATGTGTGATCTGTCCAGTCAACGTCCTACTTTTGATCATCTTCTGTATTGTGACCGTGCAGTGATCTAACCAGCTTATTTTGTTGTGTGCATCACTAACATATGTAGGTATATGATATTTCGGTCAATTTTTCAGAATCAATATAGTGGTATTTATTCTACTTGCAGAACTATCTCATTTGAAATGGGTCTTGTACCCTTGTGTTTCTTATTTGGTGTAATGTTTGTTTAAATTTGGTAATTTCGAATTGTCTCAGGATAAGACCGTAGGCCCCTGTTTAACGATTCCTGGGTTTCTCCACCTGCGATGGATTGTTTGTTTACCAATAAACTGGAATGTATCATTTATTCGGTTGGTGTTTTATTGCTTTGCTTGATGACCTTGACAATGATGAAGGGTATTTCTTCAGTGTGTATCGTATAGTTCGTGTTTTGTGTATTCAGTTTGGATTTCACTCCGTTCTTCAAAAGGGCATCTGCTCTCGCAGCTCTTCTACGTCGCTATGTTTACACATTTTAGTATTTATTGGGAACCACTATGTTTTTAAAGACACTATCTCTTTTAAAAGTGAGAATATGTCTACAAAATCAAAATTTACCGGCTGTAGTTTATTCAGATTTTGGCATATCCGCTACTTTAGTCTCTTTTTTTACCTTTATCATATCGTATAAGTTTTTTTTTACCTTCTTTCCGTCTCTCTTTCTAATGGTTTTCTGGTCGTTGACCTCAGAATACAAGAGATCTTTGGATGATTCCACTTCATCGTCACTGAAGTGCGTGGAATAGATTTACACAATTGTGAATCTAGCACGTCAAAAAAAAAAATTAATAATTCGTTTATAACTATTCTCTCACTCATATTATTTTTCCGTCTTGTGACGTTAGAAGACAACAGTATTCGACGCGTAAACTTTGCACCAATACACGCAATCCTAAGTTTGTGTACAAAATAGTTGGGTTGTTTAACGCGAGTGTTTTCAAGCTGACATTGTCGTTTTCCCGAGCTATGTTATGTTGAAGCTTAACGATAGTTAAAAGTATCATCTAGATTCTAGAAATATTATTTAAGACTTCATTTATAGAAGAAAAATATTTAATCATTCATAAAGTATTACACATTTAACAAAAACCAGCACTCAAATCAATTTTAGTAATGCATTGCTTTTTTTTTCACAACCATACTTTCTATATTTACTTCGTATATGAAGAGATGATGGAATTTTAAAAGCAACATCTGTTTTGAAAATGCATTTATTACTGCACTATGTAGTTGTGCACTAAATTACTTATCTCAGTCTGAAATAGATATTGGCATACTCAACTAAAAATGACGATTTCAAATTTTATGACCTCATTATGTATCATTTTGATTTATTTTTTTTAATGACAACCGTTTGATGAATTCGTTAAATAATTACTATGAAAATAAAACATCTTACTTAACAATACAAAAATGTAATTTGCTTTTATTTTGTTTTTTGTTTGTTTGTAATATAGTCAGCTTTCAAATATTGTTTTTCGATCATTCATATGCAGTAATGTATCAAAATAATCACTGCACAATAAAAAAATTGGGGTTCTAATAGGTTTTATATGAAATTGGTGTTTTGACTCAAAAACAATACTCTTGACTTTCACCGCAATGCTAGGGATTATTAGACATTTTCTTTCCAAGGAAAATAATGGCGTTCAGGTCAGTGGATTCGTGATAAAAAATCGTTTTTTCTAGCCCCTGTTTTATTTAAAATCTGAAATTATTTTTTGCCAAATTTATTCTATTTTTTCTAAACTACTTCTACTTAAAACTAGTCAAACGAAAACTTCTGCAACAACATTTTTTATACAGAGCTTTCTACTTGGATGTTATAAATCAAAGCATTAAGCAGTAAACTATCAAACATACTATAAAATAACCTGCTCTAATAGTTAGATGATATGAGTATTAATAACGGATTAAAGCTCAAAATTTGGTTTTATTAAAATCAGTTTTAATAATATCATGGTCATAACCTTTACGGTAATAAAACCAACTTAAAACAGATTTTTTATAAACCTTAAGGGATTGACACGTGTTTTTGAAAGCTTAAAATGTATTCTCAAAGCAAAAATAATATATTATAATAAAGTCGACTTCATTACAAGAAAGTTGGTAAATCAGTTTTTTTTTCAAATCCCAGAGCAGCAAAGGTAGGCAATCGGAGCACCAGCTCTGGGGGCGTATAATATAAGCTGTTTTCTACGCATCAGTGGCGTGCATAGAGTTTTTTTATCGGGGTCGGCCGTAGGAAAACCAGCGTGTCAATAGATTTTTTTTAACTTTTCACAATTGTTAAAATCGTTAACCTGCTGGCTATTACCGATGTTGATATTACCTAAGCCAAATAACCGTTTCATTTATGCCTTAGTAAATAAACTACCTAACCTTTCTTTTGACATAAGTATAACATAGGTTTTCATTTTTTTTCGATAATAATGCGTGCTTTCTCGTTTAATCCTTGTCTTGACAATGTAAGAAATATAAGATAAGGATGAAGACAAGATAAAAGCCTCATTTTTTTCTTTAAGCTGACAGGACGATAAAGAAGATATTTTCTAAAGTGTTGTCATTACTAAAAACGTAAAAACATTTGATAAAAATGAATACAAAAAGATAGCAATATTGGTGTAAAATACTATACTGCTAAGATTGAGGTTGAAGATATCCGAGGAAATGCGTTGTTTCTTTTTTCTTTAGATGTGCCAACAGATGGCGCTAATTGCTATACCGGCAATGTCGGTCTATTTGTACTAAAAAGTACTGCTTTTTTATATTAACACAAACGAGTCGTCCTTTTGAGTTATTGCACACACATATACTTTTTTTTGTTTGGAATAAAGTAAAAATTTAAACGTTCAAACGAATCAAATTCAGTTCCTGCTTTTGACATGTTATTGTAGTACGGCCAGCGCAGCTATTCGCAGTTGAAAATAGATTTCTTGCAAAAAATGGGTAAATTTGTAGAATTATGAATACTTTATTTTTATACGAGTAGGGTAGGGTGGGCAGTGCTTATGTGCCTATATGGATGGAATGCCTCTGCCACGCATTTATACTAACACCCTCTTCATTGTTTTACATTTTTGTCAGCTAATTCTGATAATGAAACGTCATGTGAAATTATGACTGTTTCTGGCTATTTTGCGGTACGTTGATTAACATCGAGAAAAAAATAATTACGTGCCAAAATTAAGTTTTCATCAAAATTCTGTGTCCCAAGCATGTCACCGGCTATGACTGGACTATTTGTCGCTAATGTGGGAAAAATTACTTCCATGAGTTATGTTTTTTTTTACTTACACATTAATATTATTCTGGCTCTAATATCACTATTGGAGCCAGAATGATACTGACAATAGAGAAGAGCCCCTCACACTGATCTTTAAAGAAGTGTCATTTTACCAGCTATACAAAGTCACGTGTAAAATACTGCATTGATAATTTTTTTGTTTTGTTATAATATATATTCCAAAGGTTTTAAATAGCTACTAAAGAAGACGTTAAGGGTATTCATTTATTGACGCCGAGGCTTTTACGTGTAAATATATTAAAAGTTGTACAGAGTAAAATAAAAGAGAAGTATATAGCACAAAAGCAAGAGTTAAAAAAAGTTACTATGTACAATGTAAGTATATAATTACAGCGTAGGTTTTATAATAAGTTAAATTATCATAGTAAATTGTACAAAATAATGTAAGACGTGTAAAATACACAGCATTATAAATTAAAAATAATTTAGTAAGTGAAGTGTAACTATATAATTGCAGCGTAATGTAGTTACAATTAGTTAAATTACTATGGAAGATTGCAAAAAAAGAATATAATACATGGCATAATAACAACAATAAAAAATAAATGATAATAACAAGAGTATAACTTTAAAATTAGTAAGTTGGTACTTTGTAAATAGAAAGTTACAGCACAATTGGATGTAGGTTTATTTTAACATTGTAATTACAAATTTCAAAGGTGCAAATAAATAAATAAAAACGCTATAGTTCTATTAATTCACATTAAAATAATTTTTTTTAATTTGGATGAAGTATTTTTGTACTGTATGTGCTATGTGGTATGCAAGATTTCGCTCCTCGGGGATTTGTACGGAAGTGCATTTTGCATGAATGTTAGGCGTTTTCTCTCAATTTTCAACATATTGTAAGTTATTCGATACATTTTGTGAAATAATTGTATCTATTTTAAAATGAAAATTTATTTCAAAATTATTAAACATTGACATTACTAACGTGCCCGGATCACTCTGTTGAAATCTGAAGAAAATCACTTCCATTTTCGTGATTAAGTTCGGGAAAATACTTCAAAGTAACCCTAATAAAACTCGAAGAAATATTCTTAGTATGCTTTGTAACGAAAGCAGCAAAATTAATTTGTCTCTATTTTTTAAAACAAAAAAATGCTTTTGAGTTAAAACTATAAAAAAGTTATTTCAGTTTAAATTGAAATCTATTTTCCTTACATCTGATTGCGACAGCTTTTTGGAATAAACAACATATTTATTCGATGTACTTGTGATTTTACTAAAAAATTCTAAACATGTATTCGTAAAAAGCATTTACTTTGTGGCTTGCCATATTTATATTTTAATATTGTCCTGATGATGGAAGGGTACTTTCGAAACCGGTAGACGTAATATTAAATAATAAAGTGGTTATAAACAAAGTTTATGTGTTTTATTTATATAAAACATGAGTTTGTTGTACTTTACACAAGTTAAAAATTTGTTGATTGGTCTAACTTTTTTTTAGTATGGTCTCCTGTCTTAAAATGGTACGTTTTATTCAACAGATTGGATAACAGCTCAAATCCGTCTTTTCTATTTCCAGCTTTTCTATCATGATAGGAGCTTTGAAGTTTTGCTCGATCCTTTTCAATGTTCAATTGGTATGGGCTAAAGGGGGTATTTCAGTGTTCAATTGGTATCTGGAAAAAGGGGTATTTGAAAATAGGGATTATATTCTTATCTACCGTAAATGATTAACATACCCGCAATCACTTCAAGGTTTTCCCGGCCAGGTTGACAGATTGATGTACATCCACTAGAACGTACTTTTACCAGTTTATTTAGATTTGTAGATATCAGCCGTTAGGTACCCAGCTTATTCAAGGTTGACTTTGTAATATTATTTTTTTATGAATATTACGAAAGACGTCTTTACTTTATTATATTCATTAAAACGCATCCTAATATTATGAATTTAAAGCCTCAGCACCAAAAATAGCTCCAAACGTCACTTTGTAACAATCTTGTACAAGTAATACTACAAATGATTTATCTATAAATTCTACATGGGTACATAGAAAAATGTCCAAGGTTTTCAATGGATAAAAAATTCAACTGTGATCTTTCAAATTCTATCAAAAACATACTAAAACGTCTGAAAAAGGCGGAGTTTCAAAACTAGCGAAGCCATTTTCGAACGTTTTACATAAAATTTCAATATGCATTTTATGTAAAATTCAAAAGAATACAGTAAAAAAATGTATTCCTTGGAAACCTCAGACATTTTCTTAACTGCCCGTGCAGAATTTTACATAAAAAATATTTGTAATATTGCTTGTATTAGAAAGACAAAAAGTGTGTATTTTTAGGAGCTGAACCTTCATATATATTAAATTGACACATATATATATATATATATATATATATATTTATATATATATATATATAAAATCTGGGAGCTGGACAAAGGAGCCTCGGAAAGCCATATGTAAGCATTATATGAGATATGTCAAAAAATGTTTTTATAAAAAAAATATATCAGTCTTTGTATGTATTTAAAAGAAATATATATTTATGTTTCTCATAAACATTATTTGCGATACCTTTACGTGAGATTTTTTCAGGTATGCCTTAAAAATTTTATTGATAAAGAAACTTCAAAGATTTTTTTTCTGAATTCATTTTTTGAATTGTGCTAACATAATATAACCATAACATAATATAGCTATTATGTTTGGCTTGCGACTGAAGTGGTATATCTCTAAAAATATACCGTACCGCTCAATTATTATGATTAATACTAATGGTTTGTTTGTTTTATTCTTGCAGGGAGATAACCATGATCCGG